>QVOA01001300.1:0-33333 GCA_014825685.1 Pseudomyrmex cubaensis
ATCCTCGTTCAATTATAACTATATTATTGGGTTATTTCCAAAACACAAAGAGGAAACAGTCTCTTTACAAATCTTTTGCAACTTGTCTTCGCTTGACGGTCATTAACTTGCGTAACAACAAAGTACCGACATCTGAGCGGCGCGTATATAAAGCCGGATTTGCATGCCGCTACCGATGACTGCTGAAATTCCTGCCGAGCGCGAGGGTTGAGATGGACAAAAATAAAAGACGGAGGGAGAAGAAGGGAAGGACAGGAAGGGAAAGCGAAGAGATTCCGTGATAAAGAGCGAGAGAATAAATCGAGCCGACGAGCGAGCGAACGAACGAACGAGCGAGCATGCGTGCGGTGGCGAGCGAACGCGCGTATGCGGTCGCAGTTTATTTCGGGACGACCGAAGAGAAACCCTCTTTTCTCTCCTCGCCGACCGCAGAAAAGCTCGTTTATTGTTGTTGTTGTTGTTGTTGTTGTTGATGTTAGCCGGGCTCACAGAATGAGCCTCGCGAAGCCTAGATCGCTTCCTGTGTCGGGCGGGAGAATTTTTCGCAATAACACAATCATCAGAAATCAAGACTTTATATTTAACTCCGAAAAAGTTTGTTTCGAACAAACATTAAATATTTAGATTGGAGAGACTCCGCGAAGTTTCGGACGCGTCCTCTTCTTCTTCTTCTTCTTCCCTCTTTTCTTTTCATTGAGCGCATAGGGAATAAGGATTGTTTGCCAAAGTCTTGGAACTCACTCGAGGGAGGGGAGAAGTAATTAAAAAAGTTCACCGACTTTCTATCTTTTGGCCGTACACAACCTGCGAGAGAAAATAACAATACGATAAGTTCGTATAAATAAACCTTTGCTTTTATTCGTTTCTCGCCTTCTTTACTCTCCCGCGCGTTTCTCTTCGATAAGTCACGTATATGTGTGCATATATATATTTACAAAATCTCATTTAGTCCGCGTTCGTGTATATCTTATATACGCGCGCGATCTGTAAATCCCGTATCCTCTTTCACGTACTTCAATTTACTCGGAGAAATCAACGTATGCATTTCTCACGTAAAATAATACAGTCTGTCCATCGTCACTTCCCGAAGCCGAGAGAGTTAGAGAGATTCTGATCTCAAATATATCTCGGCGAGAGCGCGACGTCCGAACGAGAATACACTCGTTGGAGATCGCGGAAGCACCTGTGCGTCGAGGAAAATGCGTCCATCGCGCGGGTCCGGAGCGACGCGAGGCTGCGACGCGAGACGAGACGAACGAACGAACGGACAGCGCGGCGTCTCTTCACGGCAGACCGCGTGGCAGCTCTCGCCGATTTATTTATACGTCCTCGTGCGTGCGTGCGTGCGTGCGTGCGTACGCGCGCGCACGCAATCGCACACGCGTGTACGTACACACGCTCGAATACTTATGCGCTCGGGCCGATCTCGAGTGCACCGCAAGGTGCGGCCTAACTCTTTCTCTCTCTCCGTCGACATGCAACGCGCCATTTGCCCGCTCGCGACCGCACGTCACGTTTGCGAAATCGCGCCGATGTTCTGAAAATGCGGTCTCTGGAAAGGGATATGAATAATGCAAATGGTTATTATGAATAATGGCAAATCGAAAGGAAACGATCGACAATGATAAAGAGATAAAAATTCGCCGTTGAGAAATTCTCATTGTTAGCGATATCCACGTCGGATCTTGAATTTTGTCAGAAGCGAAAATAATTGAGGACAATTTGAAAAATTTTTCACAGATTTCTTCTCTTTTTAATTTTACATAAGTAACTTTCTATGTGTACAAATATATATTACCTAATATGTGTATATTGATTTTCTATTTTCTTAAGTTCTATATAAGATGTCTATGACCGCTTAAAACGCTAGAGAGTTCTTAGAAAAACAGTTTGCAAATTCGATTCGGGACATTATAGACATACCAGCACGAAACTCGTATATCTCACCGTACAATTAACTCTCTTAACACTAATCTTACGTAAACCCGTAATTAAATTTAACGCAAAGTTTAAGACGGCAAATTGCTACTTCACTCGAAGGCCGTTCGTTACGTTCGCTTTTGCTAGTAAAAAAAAAATTCAACGAGGTAGAGCCACAACATACGATTCCGCGGTGAGGGAGGGAGACGGGGGACTAATTTAAAACCGATACTTGGCGTAAAACGCGATCGTTTCGCGCGCGTACATTCCCGGGATTCACGAGACGGTGTGACGGTATAATAGCGGAACAACGCCGGTTACGCAACGACAATGTGCGCGAGATACGCCGGTAATTCGAAATGCCGAACGTGCATTCGCGCGCGAGACTGCGTGGCAGCTTCTGCAGCATTCATTTATATATATATATATGTATGTATACGATACCGAACGCGCGTGTTCGAGAGCTCGCGAGAGCCGCCGGATTCGGTCGATTTAATCGCGACAAAGTATTTAGATAGTGCAATTTTTCCCGCGCGTTCTCATTTCGAGTATTTTCTTTTGTTCTTACGTACGGCAGATGCGCTCGATTCCTCGCGCAACGAATCAGGAAACGTTTAGCGTAGCGTGACCGCGACCCGCGGGGCAATAAATATCGCGTGGATTTGTGTCAGAGTGGCGAAAAAATCCGCGGTGCATTGTTGGGCTCGGATATCTTTCGGTGCCGCAATTATATGCGCGCGTGCTCGTTGCCCGCTTATAACGCGCGGCTAATTTACGATACCGTTAGGGATACGTTAGAGCTCCGATGATCAGGCAGTTCTGGAGCATAATGACGGACTCTTCTCGGCGCGGCTTGCGCGAACACGGTTCGTTACGTCGACCCTTGTTCTCGACGATATGATTTACGCGTGTATCCGTACATTTTATATTTCCGGTGACTCGTCGAAGCCATTATCCTAATTTATCTGAGTTCTCGCTGATGTTGGTGTGACTTGCGACTTTTCTTGACTCGCGAACTCGGTGTTAAATCTTCGCGAATTGTCCAAGTTTAGCAGGTCAACGAAATACAGGTAATGTAAGTGATCGAATAACAAATGTTTTGAGCTTTTTTTTTAAAAAAAAAAAAAGAAACATTGCAAAGAATCTCTATTTTTCTTCAAATTTTCTAAACTACATTAACGAGTGAAGGAAAACACATTGCATTAGTTATATTTGCAATGTGTTTCTTAAGTGGCGAATTTTCGCCACGGAACTCACGGAGAGCCCCCCGACATATTTTATGCTACTTTCTTTCTTCTCGGATTTCGCGCGATACATCAAATATTTACGCAACACACTTTGCTTAAAGTGCGACCGTATCTCACGTTTGCATGAGCAATAAAAGAAAAAGACGCGCAGTGGCGCATTCGTTCGCCTCTTGTAAAGTCCCCCGTGGTCGTATATTCATGCACACGTTTTTCCACTCGCTGAGCGCCAAAAAGTAAAACCGTTTCACTCCGAGAGTTCGCTTCGACCTACCTACAGCGTAGTTTAAACGGCCCTTATTTATCACCTCGACCGCTCTAATCGTCAACGCGTTCCCTCGGGGACAGCCCACATGGAGACTTTTACGACTCACCGTCTCGACCGTGGTTTTAATGATCGCGTACGTAATCCAATATCACGTACGTGCGCTGCTTTTATAGGATCGTCTGCATTAAGATTGTGAGCTTTCTAATAAGCAAGCAACATAAAACTGTAATATCGAGAAAATTGCGATTGTAAATTGTTGTTTGCAACAAAAAACTGTTATTGACTTTGTAGAAAATGTGAAATGTTCAAGCGTGTCTCCATTATATAACACAAGTGTTTCGCTCCCATAAAACATGAATCATCTCGGTCGCCTTTCGAGGGTGAGGAAGATCTTTATGCAAAGTCACTCTCTGCCTCTCTCTTTAAAGCGCATCGGAAAATCCGATCTTTTTTAATGTAAAGGAAAAATGCATCTTCGGAAAAGAGTAACTATCGTGAATTAGCTCGGGAGCTAAAGCGAATGGAAAATCGGCGCATCGAGCACATTTGTACGGTTCTACAGAAAGAAAAAGAGAAGAGAGAGCACGGCACAGACCGGTAAATCTAAACCGTCGTGTACGTGCGCGTGCATGCGTACGAGTATATGCATGAGGACACCGCAGTGTCGCCTTTAAACGCATTTCCGGCTTGGCGCAACTGGTGACCTCGTGTTTCAACACGTCTTCGCATTTTCTCGAAAGGCGCAAAATACTTTAATAAAAATATGAAAAGACCTGCTCTTCAAAAGAACGTAACTTACATTTAAATGTATGAATCCCCTTTGACAGAAAAAAATGGAGAAAATATGGAAAATGTGAAAAAATTTTTATTTTATTGTCGAATATTATGGAGACTGGATTGTATTAATTAAATACAATTTTGTTTGGAAAGACTATTCATAAAAAGAAAAATTATTTATAAAATATCTATTTGTGAACAAATAATTGTATTTTCCACAACACATTTAAATATTTAATTTACAATTCCACTAAAGCTTTTTATACCGCAGCAATATTTTAAAATACTATAGCGCAATTTCGAATAAAATTCTGCTTTTTAAATTCTGTTCGAGCTTTTTGTTCGCACATATAAATTACAGACGAGATAAAAAAAAAAAAATTCGGCAATTATAAAGTGAATTCTTTACATTCAAACGTGTGCGCGCAGAAATCCATCAATTCTTTTTCGTTGTTTTCAACTCGCTTGTTTTCCCTGCGAGATAATGCTAATTGACACCTGTGTAACCGGATCTAAGTTTGTAAAGCAGCTGCAACTCTCCACGCTTTGATCCCACGAGCAATTACATTGCTCCGCGCTCCGCATTCTACCGCGTATTCCTCGAAAACGCAACAAGCAACAAACACGAACAGCGCCACTAGGGCTACTCGAGTTTCCCGCGCCCGTAATAACCCGGCAAATTACTTTGGTAACACAAGTGCGGCGTCCGTATTTTCGGCAATTATCCTCGCGAGGCCGCACCGTGCGCTTCCACAGAAGCGACAGGCCCTTCGTTTTCTCCGTGGTCGCCGCAGGCGTGTGCACACGCACGCAAACGCTCGTGTGGGCGTGTGGCCGATCACGACCACGGGACCAGAATTGGAGTCGGTCAAGATTCCTTCGAGAGTCTCGCAGACATGTTGTCTGCGACGCGACGGTCGGTGCGTTTGGCGACACTTTGTGTATTAAACCGTACTACGATCCTTCTAACGTCTCGAGTGCATTTCTAATAATTTACTTTTTTCTATTTCTAAATCAAAGAGTCAGAATAGGATATTTAATCGATCAACACCAATCGACATAACATCTGTAATTTAAACAAGATACAAAAAAGATAAAGTTACTGGTTTGTAAAACAAATATTTCAATCTTTTACATTAATTGTAATGACGAAGATAACATCAAAATGAAAGAAGATACTTTTTGTGGATTTTTTGGAAGTAAACGATACAACTACAAAAGTTTTGAGATTTTTCGGACAAACTGCGAAACTCTTTCGAGGTACCGGCGCTGCATTTTGCAACGTGTCAGGTGAACCATTCATTTCGCGGCCTACGGAGGTCTTCCATTCATGCAGAACACGTCGCCCTCGCGCCGTGGGGAAGAATAATCGACGATGGGCAGAGGAGCGGGTCGACT
Source organism: Pseudomyrmex cubaensis (assembly GCA_014825685.1). Taxonomy (NCBI): domain Eukaryota; kingdom Metazoa; phylum Arthropoda; class Insecta; order Hymenoptera; family Formicidae; genus Pseudomyrmex; species Pseudomyrmex cubaensis. Next base: position 5,608 of record QVOA01001300.1, read on the forward strand.
GGCCGAGGAGTAGAGATGAAAGAGGAACGCGCAGCGGCTATTCGCGGCACCGAAACGAGGCTCCGGCCGAGTCTCCTCGGAATTCGATGTTCCACGGCGGGAAAAAGAGGCGTCGAAGAGCGAAAACGATCTATCATGTCGGCTCTGGCGCGATGCGAAACGAGCCTCGGTTAAGCTCGGACACGAGACGGGACACGAGAGATTTCTAGAAATCGGGGATTAAAATGGAGAGAAATCTTTGAGGGTAAACGAGAGAGAAACAACACGTCAAATTACATTTATAATTCATTTCACTCAACATTTGTTACTCCGCATGTTGAGATTGTGTCATTTTGTTTCTGTATGCTAGAGAACGATTTTTCGTACAAACACCGTCTCACGGATGTACGAATGCTCTTTGTAAGCAACATTGACACCGACAAGGGAGTCCTTGAGCTGCCGCAAGAAGTCTGCAATTTAAAATGTAAATTGCGTCGGATATTTGGTGTATCGCGTCGCGCGTCGCGCGCTGCGAAATGGCTGCGAAATTAAAACGTAATTTAATTCCCTCTTTCCGCAGTTCCTCCCTTACTTTCCTCGTTCTTCTCCTACTCGCTTTCGTATCTTCTCTCTCCCTCTCTCTTTCACTCTCTCATCTTGCTCGTGGGCTCTTTATATCGACCTCACTCCGATCTCGAGGAGAGAACGTCTCCTTCTTCTCCTCACTCCTTTCTTGTAAGTGGATTTCGGGACGCGGATTATCGTTTCCGCGGCGCGAAGAAACCACCTTGGTTGCTATTCGAGGGACCGTGTGCTTCCTTCTCGGGCTTCTCGAGGAAACGCCGAGAAATTCGAGCGGGCGCGAAAGTGTCGTTCGCGATCGTTTTGACAGAGCTTAAGAATTCCGTGAACGGCGGTATATTTCGTCCTCTAATTCTCCCCTCTCGTACTGAATGGGAAAGAATGGTTTCCGGCCTAACAAAACCGTATAAACGAATGATACTTAAACTCTGTTTGAATTTCTCACAGCAGCATTTTATTCAACGTTATTATACTGTCCCTTCCTCTCCTTGTATTTACAATAAAGATCTCATAATGAAAAGCGTCCGACCGTTTTCACCGTATAAATCGCGGCGAGACGGAATAACTGACGGATGTACGCCGCTTAAGAAAATCCCCGATGCAATTAGTGGCAAAGTGCACAAAGGCGATACGCCTCCGGTACCGGGCGAAACAGTAGCGACCTGTTTTGTAATCTCGCGTTATCCACTTCACCGTGCCTCTCCTCCCTTCGCGTTTCCCCGCTCGTCTCTCGTTCCCGTCACTCTCTTTTTCAAGAGTCGCGGCATGAAGGAGCGAGAAGGGGAGGATTCCCCTTCTCCGTCCCCATCCCTCTTGTCTTTTTTTTTTTTTTTTTTTTTTTTTTTCGACCGCAACGTGCGCGCTCGCGGACGGCCATCACCATAGCGACCGCTTAATTGGAGAAGGATCCCCGTAATAAAATCGTCGAGTACCTCCGTCCGCGTCGCCGCGCGGAACAAATTCGCATGGCCTCCCGCGAGGAAGAGCGCGACGAATGTCAGGAACAAAGAGGGAGTTTAGCGAGCGACAAGGGCAACAGGCCCACCCACGTTTCTTCTCGATCAAGGCCCAATTCACGTGCGGAGGAAACGAACTTTTTGCGTTTGTCAAGTGATGAGATCGGAAACGAATCGAATCAGAAAGTCGTGTTTTATGACCGAAACAGAAATCAGCGGGAGGATGAACGTAAATGGAAGAATTTGTTCGTATTGTATAATTTATTTATTGACCGACGCACTGCGCGAATAAATTTGAAAATTTTTGAAAGTTTTATTTGTAAATCAGAAAACAAATTTTTAATAAGATTTTTTGATCGCTTTCTCGTTACGTTGACTTGTAACATGGGGAGATGGAGACAAAGTGCGGATTCAATGCGATTATTTGAAGCAGTATATCTTACTGTGTCATATCACATCGTTGTACCCTTTAATTCGCGACCGAATGAGAAGCGCAAGGAGCGCAATAAATTCTCGTAATCGCTCCTTACACGGACTTCACGTGACATTCCGCAGAAATATCCGGAGCCATATCGCTCTTTCTCACCGGCGGCAAAAGCGCCGTGACGCAAATAACGTCCTAAACGTACTGTAAAACCTCCACGTGCAATGCCGCGCACCCGAGGGGCACCTGACATCGGCAAAAAACGCCGTAAAATCGCCATCGAGGTCGGCTTAATGTCGCGGCTGCTCCGGGGGTTCTCTCTTCTCGTGTATGGGTTTCGGAACGGAACACGAGAAAGAGGGATTGAGAGAGGAGGGGAAGCACCACGCGGGGAGACCCCCACAGCCACTCGCCGTGTGTAACTGCGCGAGTCGCATAAACGTGCTCCCGAGAACATAATTCATTGCGGTAAACGGGCGCCGCGGCACGCCGCGTCAAATTAACGCCGCGCCTCGAGAGCGAGTCCCATATACGCCGCGAAGAAAACCGGCCGTACACTTCCAACTTTACTCGCGTAATATCACCTGTCTGTATATTAAGTTAACATCAGTACTATCGCCGAAGAAAGTGTTGCAGCTGCTACGCGAAGGGAAACTGAATTATCACCAAAGTTTATATTCTCCGCCGAGATCTATAGATAAAATAAATAAAACTTGAATAAAATACGACATCATACATGTATAGTTAAAGACTTAATTCTGCACATAACGAGAGAGTTATTTGCCATAGAATTTATCGCGGAATCGGTTTATAGTCGATTATAAAAGGAATTAGAAATGGATTGTATCGAGCAAGTGTGGCGAAAAATCCAATTCCGTGCGTAACGAGAGTTATTTGTCATAAGGTTTTTATCGCAGAAGACTCTATAAAGTCGACCCGTCGCGATTCTCCTGTCACCTCAACAAGTTCGTCGAGCGCGGCTGTAGCTAGAGCTATCGTTCCTTCCATCGTGTGTTTGCTCTACGCGGGGTTGTTGGACGGACGATCGATGTAATGAAGTGCCGAGCGATACGGAGGGCCTATCTATACGAGGAACGCGCGCGCTCGGCCGTAAAAGTATATTTTATTAACGCCATTCGCAGCCGGACATATTGTAAAATATAGTCCGGCGAGTGAGGCGTAATTATGTTTTGCGATTTCACGTGAGTGAGCGCGGACACGCAACCCCATTTCTTTCTCGTCGGGCGCATCTAACAGGATATTAATCTCTTTAACATAGCCTTTCGACGCTTTATGACTCCTCCGTCCGATAAATGAGTCCTCAAACCTCAAAAGCTTAACCGGAATATCGTTCATGTCTCTTATTATCTTAACTGAACTGCTTAAAAGATAATTGTTGCGTGTAATCGCTCCTCGTCAGTGCCCCCGTTTTCAATTATCTTCGTTCCGCTGCCAATTACACCCGCTTCTGAAATTTCTGCCGCTGAAGATTCTTATCCGCAGTACGTTTTATTATAAAAACTCATTAAATTGCAGGCATTAGTGTAATTTTGTTTCTAATTCCGCTCTCTTCCAATTTATTTTTAATACGAAGCGTATCAGGATTTTTTCTATTTTCGTTCGAGAGGAAAAACGGGAAGGATTCGCAGAAAAATTATGCGAAAGCCAAACGCCGAGTTAACGTTTTTTTTTTGTTTTTTTTGTTTTTGCTCTGTTTTTAAACTCTCTCAGACGTGCTGCTATTTTTGCCGTTATTTTAAAATCGCGGAGAAAATACATGTTTTAATCATTTCGCATAAATTGCGAATCGGAAAATCAATCGGTAAAATAATCATTTATTTCAAATAAATGATACGGGAGCTATTACGGTTTCGTCAAATATGTTGGCACTTTGCGCAAGTCCGCTCGGAAAAAAATTATCCGGCTCGCGGCAGGTATTAATTAATAGGTAGATATAACGTCGTTATTTTTTTCGATACAATGAAACGAGTCAATCGAAGATAAGCGCGAAGAAGTGAAAGAGAGAAAGAGAGGACGTCGATCCCGAACCCGATTTGGCGCTCGATCGCGCGCAATTTCTCCCGTGTCTGAAATTAATTAACCGCGGTAATTAATGACGACGTTTCTTCGAACGTAACGCGCGCGCCGTTAACGTGAATAGGTTTTTTATTTATCGCGCGGTTGACGTTCCGCACGCATGCACACGCGCGCACATGCACGCGCATATTGACGACGATATTCGAAGGGGGAAAAACGGAAAATGTTTTGCGCGCGATAATCCCGTACAGCCGCCTGCGTTTGGAGGGGAGATGCAAATAACTCGTGGCAGGGACGCGCAATCAATCGAAATTCCGAAATGTACATCGGACAAAGACCGATGACGCTGTTATTATAATCGGTTAATCTTATTGTTAGCATTTCCAAGTGTGAATAAGAGATTACTGTACAATAGAGAAGGGGACTTTTGTTTATTACAAAACCACGAAAATGTTTATAAATATTTATGTATAAATTTATTATATGAAAGAAGATTTAATTGTCGATACTGTGATTACACACAATACATGGCTATCCGCGTTAATTGTATAAGTATCCATAAACAAGTAACTCATTTAACATTTCAACAAACTCCGCGGTTCATAAATTAATGCAATGTATTAAAGCTAATTTATTAATTGTTTACAATTAATAAATTCGACGCAGTTTGCCTTAACAATATTTATCGCTGGACGAGATACGCGTATCACAGAAATGTAAATCTTTCTCGCATAGAACGAAATCAAATTTAATATGTCAGTATAAACGCCAATATAAAGTTAACCGAATCTATTTAGCATCCTTCCAATGATTAGCACTTAATGATTTTTTTAGCTACGGTTTTTTTTACTTGACATCACAATAGGATTAATTTGGATTTCTCACGACAATATTAGGAGTCCTTTAGTTGACACTCTGGAAAAAAATTGACAGGTCGTTTTTGCCAATCATTGGACGTTTTATCCTAAATGTTTTATTACGAATGATATACGTGCAATAATAATATTCAAAACGTTGCTTTAGCTTTCATTTATGATCGATTAATTGCTCGAACGCGACCGAGTTTCTGAGTTTACGCAGCCACAGATGATATTGATACATCGCGTTCGCAAATGCGCACCGCGTACTTTTGTGCTCTTCCTACGCTGCATAAAACTGCTATCTCGTAATAATTAATTTAAACAAATGACAAATATTTGTCGCGCGCAAACATCTTCTCCCTTCGGATATACGGGAGAAATGTCGTCCGGTTATCTATACGCGTGAAAGCGCAATGTCGAAGTGGAGCGGAGAAGGACAGGAGACGCGCGCGCGATGAAGGACGAGAACGAATCACGCGTGTGTGCACGCACGCGATGGAAATTCCACACGCGGAACAATCTGCTCACGGATGACCGATCGCGTCAAATCGCGTCGCGGAAACCGCTCGACGTGGAGAACCGTCGAGCTTTATCGACTACGAGAGCTAAAACCGTCGAAAATGGCATTTCATTTTTCGCACGATCGCGGCGTTATTGTTTTTGCCGGCCAATTTCGCGTTTCGCATTCAACGCGCGCACGATAACCTGTCGCATAATAATTAATTACCCGCGACGTGTTTTCTAATCGGAGCATCATCGTTTCGGAATCGACAATCCCATCAGCGTTTACCTGCCAATCAGCTAGTATTTTCATTCGCGGAAAGCGTTGCGGTAACTCTCGCGAGCAGAGAACATTAGTTACGGTTGGCTGCAAGTCCATTATTTAATTAATTTGAATAGCGCACGCCCCCGTTATTCATGCAAACAGATCAAATAATTCTCGTTGATTCTTGCGTATTTCATCACTGCTATGACGTAAAGAAAAAGCTTTTCACGAGTATCTTAACTTCGCAGTTACAATTTTTCTTAGATTTTATAATGTAAAATAAATAAAAATAAAGATAAAATAAAGTACATTCTATCTAAAGAAAACAGAAAATTAAAAAAAAAACCCAGAAGTTATTACGAAATATTTGTAAGCGGATAGTGTATTATTTCAAGCATTATTTCAAGAGCAAGAAATGTGTACAAGACAGCACCGCAACAATGCTCTGCCCAAGGAACACCGTTGAAATCTCCAGCGCGGATTGAAATTCAGCTTGAACGCAAAAAGAATAAAAAACTAAAAAAAAAAAAAAAGAAAATCGAAGTGCTCGCCGATAAGAGCGAAAACCGCAGAGCTCCCGCGCGGGATGTGCACAAAAGCCGCCTTCCATTTATAACGTTCTCTTCGTCCGCGAGCGCCGTGTCTCTCGAAAATAAACAAGGGTGTTTCTCCTCCCGCAATCACCGATCCAATTAAATCCGATTACATTTTTCGTCGCGACGACCTCCCCGCGAGAATCCGTGCGCGCGTGCGGAGCGGCGCGCGAACGCCGGTGGCGTCCCTTATCGATTCGAACGATTTTAGAGGGTGGTTTTACCCTCCGACGTTTTTGATTTCGGCTACGTAGCGGCCTTCGCGATACGAGACTCCGAGACAACGCTTCGCCGCTTCGAATTAAGGGGTGAGCTCCGAAAGTACAGTCTAACCCCCGAGATCGTTCGTGAAGAGAGAGGGAGGACAGAGAGGAAGGGAAGAAAGGAGGGAAAAAAAAAGAGAGTGAGAGAGAGAAAAAGAAAAGCATAGAAAATTGGAGGGGACGAATAGACAAGAAGGGACGCGGAATCGAGCGAATCTGGGGTTCTTCTTAGTGTTTATTTTTTATTTCTCGAAAGACTTATACGCGCGCGCGCACCCCACGATACTCGATCCCAAATTCAATAAATATGGCCCCGCTGAATAACGGGTGTTTGGATACACCCGACGTTCCTGGAGAGTCTCATCGATGCGATACGAGGGTATTGTCCTGAGATCCGCGACGAATCGTGAAAAGGACCAGGTTCAGTACGTGAAGTTTATCCGATACACAATATATTCGCTTTCTATTAATAGCTTTTACTCGTATGAAGTTGTAACTATTTCCGATAAATCGAATCCGGACAATTTACGCTCATTCTGTCTACTAACTCCAAATAGATAAGTATATATTCGTGCATCGTGAGTAGAATCTTACGTTGCTGCTTTTCTAAAAGTAGTATGGTATATGTGTGCGTACGGATTTGTTCGGACTCGGCTTCTCGTAAATTGATGCAACCTTATGTGAGAAGACATTAATGGAACCGAGTGTACGCAGCATCGATACGTAATTTTGTTCGGACTCTACCCACCGGCTATAATATATGAAACCATCAAAGTCTATATAATGCGCAACTCACAGTCTCGAAAATACATTTCCGTGCATAAGCCGGCACTCGGAATCAAATTGCAGTTGTACGCGTTCTGCAGTTTGAGTAATCGACATTCGAATGTGCCCAACTCCAATTGGAGTCTATTACGCGGTGAGGAATCAACCGTCGTGCTTTTAGCAAACTGATTTGCGAGTATAAATCGAAATATGTCTCGTTGTTATGGCGGAAGGAATTTATAGTAGTGTAAAAAAAAATTGTAAATTTTTATATAGTTTAAAAACATTTAACATTAATTTTCTTGTTTTTATCGCAATTATAAAGTATTACGCACTATTATATTTATTGCAATCCCAAAGTTATTTCGATGCGTATCTATAATAACGTCAAAAAAAAATTGTATTAAAAAATGGTTCTAATTAATTCTCGGAAGAAGACAGTGCTAAGAAATACGCACAGCAACGTTGCACGTCGAATATAAATGATCGTAAAATATACGAGCAAATCAAACTCTTGTTCGTATTAAAAATGATGTTTTGTCATAAACACATAAATTTACATTGCGAACGTAACTGTTTTTATGTGAATTCATATATACATATTCAATCATTTTGAATTAAAGTCGCGTGTATATTCGACACGCATTATGATCATCGGAATGTTTCACACTAACCTTTGCACTCGTTCGCGTCTCTGGCGGTGGCTCTGGCCCACGGCCGGTCGAAGTGGAAGGGTCGGCAGCGCTCGCAATCTCTGCCGGCGGTGTTGTGCCTGCACTCGCAGACGACCTCGCCGTCCTTGCCGGGGATGCAGCGCGCCGCGTGGCCGTTGCACTTGCACCTGCCGCCCACGGCGAAGTCCGAGACCGCGTAGTGGTGGGCCATGGTGGCGGTCGCCGGGCCCAGGCCGACGTTGCCGGCCACTATCGCGCCACCGCTAGCTAGCGTGGTCGTCGTCGAGGAGATGGTGACCGGTACGAAACCCATGTCGCGCACCTCGGCGTCGACCGCGTCGTTGGACTGCATCTCCTGAGGCGCGATCACTTGGTGCACCGACGGCAACGCCGTCGGATCCGTTCGCAATATCGGTTCCTGCAGCAATAGGTTCTTCTGGTTCTTGAGTCGTTCCTCGCGCTCGCGCTCCCGCTTCGTCAGCTCTTCCAGTCCGATCGAGGCCACGTGGTGATCCTCGCCGTTCAGCGACTGGTCCGGCGGTTGCTGCGGCATGTGCAGTCGGTTGAAGACCACTCTGATGTCGGTGGCGGTCACCCAGTCCTGTAGCACCGGCGAGTTGTCGAAGTCGGCGGCGGAGGGTCGACCTTCCAGAGTGCTGAAGGCAATCCTGCCGACGGGACCTAGACCATCTCCGCCAGTGTAACGATGGCTGTCGGTGCACCGAGCCTCCTGCTCGTTCGCCTTGGTGATGGTCGCGCGGTTCGGCCTGCCGTAGACTCTGCGACATTGCGACGAGTAAAACTGGAACGGTTGCCAGGTCTTGCCGTAGTCCATGGACTTGTAGATCGCGATCGAGTCCGGCTTGGCAGCGCGTGGGCAGAATTGCAGGCTGACGTACGTCAGCTCGTACTTCTTGCCGAGCGAGAGGGTGAGAGTGACGTTGTCGGGCGGCGCGGAGAAGCTCTGCGAGCTGACGAGCGGTTCGCTGCGCCAGCAGGTGACGTTGTTAGGATTGTTGAGATCGGTTAGGTAGCTGGCAGGAAAACGGCGTCGAGGTGTGCTGTCGTCGCATACATGGCAGTCGCCGATGCCGTTGGTACCGCCGGGCTTGTCGGTGACGTCGCAGTAGCGGGTGGGCCCGCCGGTGCCGCACGTGGACGACGCCTCGACGGTCGCGCCAAAAGCCGCGTTCACGAAATCCGGTATGCAGCGTCGCGGCCGATCCTCGTCGTAGCACGGGTCGCTCGGGTTCTGCTGGCTGGAGAACATCTTCGCGTAGATCTCGCCGCCGCTGGCTGGTTGCGGGAGCAGCATTTGACCGGAAAGAATCGTCACCAGGACGATCCAGAACCGGGAAGGTCGGTACGAACTCGATTTTTCCTTCATCTTGCGTGGAGAACGCGACTCCACTTTCCGCGATTGTATTTGCTCCGATGGGAGATTTGCGCTCTCTGCGGTTGATCGTTCAGGCGACGTTCACGGCAAGTTCGTTCTACCTCCTGCTTTATCTTCTCTCGAGAACACGATTGGTGGTCCTAGGCTCTGCTCCGCGTCATGTTGAAATCGGAGCGTTCGAAGTTTTCCTCAGGTCCGTCTGTCTATACTCTGTCACTCACTCAGTGGTTCACATTATTCTGATACTAGACAGACGTGAAACGATCGGTAATTGAATTTCGTTAAGTATATTCTCACGAAAAAGAAACTCACTGTTCGCACTGAAACCAGATTTTTAAAAAGCCTTCCGCTTACTAAGTTTACTCCGAAAGTTTTTTTTTTTTCTTATTCGAAAACCGCGCGTATGAGCAAACTCAAATCTCTCTTTCTCTCGGTGCGGAAAAACGCGTCTCGTCCCGACTCGAAACGATCGAAAAAGCGAGGGGAGAAATTGAATACGCTCGAAACGCTGCCCGAAAATCGACGATAAAACAACCCTACCTCCACAGCGGCTCGCCGCTAACTGAAACGCCGTTCTTGCACGGTGCGCATCCGAACTGCCGCCGAGTCCCTCTCCGGTTGCGGAACCTCTTTGCCCCTCACGACCGTCGATGTGCGTGGAACCCCCCCCTTCTATCTATCTGCGTTCGGCCAACGGTGCGTCGATCTCGCTCGCACGTCCACGGGAGATCGCACGGGCCAATCGGACGGCGCGGTCACGGCCCCCCCACGCGAAACAGTCCACCGAGAACGTGGATCCTCCGCGCGGAGGGATGCTGCGTGCGTGCCGCACGATGGACCGGAATCGGTGGACCGGCCTCGGGGGTGATTTCCTCGAGAGAGAGAGAGAGAAAGAGAGAGAGAGAGAGAGAGAAGAGACGGGGGACACATTGCGTGATCTTCCTCTTGTTTTCTTTATTTCGCCCCGCGTTTTGGCGGCTTTAAACGTTAACCTGTTGGTTCGTTTGCGTTTGAGATTTCGCTGCCCTCGGATTGTACGGGATTCTAATTGAGCACGGAGGCGCGCGCGCGGTTTCCGGAGAGAATAATGAATAATGAACGTTTACATATGAGAGATATACTCGGTAATTCGTGGGATTTATGCGTGTGAATACACGCGATTTTACGTAAAAAATATCGTGCGTGAAATTAAAGAGAAAGAAGAGTTGTCTCGCGCACTCTTTTTACATATATCCAAAACATCTTTTTTTTTTGTCGCAATTTGTCCTTTGCAAGACTTACTTAAATGGCAAAAAGAGCTTCCTATACGTGATCGGGATTTACGCCTGAATGTTACACACGATCCATAATGTTATGTAATGTCAATCTCTCTCTATCGTCTTTGCAAAGTGCGTAGCGCACGTATGGTGCATTAGTTTATCTTTCCCCGTTCCATCATGCCTCTCTATATACCCGAGCACAATATTGCTCGACGTAATCCGTTTCTGTTATACACGGCAATTCCACCGCTGAATATCGTCTCTGTGGATTAATTTGAATAGCGTTTAATTGACATCAATATTAGCGCCTTTGCTCGATCTTTGTTTAAAATATAATAATAAACTTTACGAAAGTAGCATTTCAAACGAAAAGTGTCGTAGAAAAAATCTATTTTCTTCGATTCAATATTTTACGAGATATATATCTTGCATAAATATCACTTGACTCTCTTGGGCGGAATCGATAAAGTACTTTCGGTATCGATGAAGCGATCGAACGTCGCTCGTCAATGAGACAATGTTCATTCAAGGAATCAAGCGCCGCGAGCAGATCGTAAAGAACGCCATCTCGTCGCGCGTGTTTGCGAGAGAGGAAGATCTTCGAGGAATTTATCCGCGGATTATTTCACGGTGAATCCCCGCGGGCGAGAGAGTTCCTCTTCCGTCGATTTCGTCGAGGAGAGAACGGGTCCGCCTGCGTGCACGGCTTATAGAGCGAGTTTTCTGCCGCTCTATTGGTCGGCGGCGTCGAATTGGCGGTCGAAGAAGAAATGGGAAGAAAAAGAAGGACAAAAAAAACACGAACGATGCTGCAGAAGAGGGAAAGGAAGCGAGAGAGAGAGAGAGAGAGAGAGAGAGAGAGAGAGAGAGAGAGAGAGAGAGAGAGAGGAAGTCAACGAGGTGGGACGAGGTGAATGGAAAGAGAAGAAGAGCGACGTCACGCGAACTCCTGTTGGACCGCAATGTGGAAAGGCCTCGTTGGCTCGTCTGACTTGACAGCCCGAAATCTGGTATCGGATATGATAAATATAGGTCCTGAGAGAGAAAGAAAGAGAGAGAGGGAGAGAGGAATTAAGTCAGTCGCGGAGATCTCTCTCCGTGGCGTACAAAAGCCGGGATCGACCTGTGATATCCATTGTGATTTTTTCTTCCCGTGAATCACATGATTTCCGTAGCAGCTAGCCTTCTATTTTTTTTTTTTTTTTTTTTATTAATCATCTATTTTAACATGGTGATAACTATACTTTCAGCACCTTTTCGATCATCTCGCGAAGAAACACTAAACCTAATATTTTATCTTAGACATTTAAATTACTGGATTTTTTTTTGTTTTTTTGAACGCGTTCGTTTTGATTGTCAGGAACGAATCGTGACACGGCGAATATCACTTTCACGTTTGAAAAGCAACGTGGAGTTATTCATCATGCGTCCCTCTATAGTGTCCGAGCTCTCCTGTAATATCTAAACATATCCAATCTATAAAAAAGTGACATCTAATGTGACATTAAAGCCACGTTGGTGGAATACACAAATACTCGGTCGAGAGATGAAAGACGCGTGAAAACGAGGGTTTAAGGGCGCCTCGCGGTCTGACAGAAAAGACGCTTTATGTACCGAAAAAGACCGTCGATCAGCTGGCAAAATATTCGAACATTTCGCATCAAAAGCCAGTGGCACAAGAAACATAATTATAGCGTTCCGCGCAGGTGGTGGCTGGAATGCTTTTTAGCGGCGCGCTACCTCATCGCGTTAAAAGGCGCTCTTCTTTTGGCCTCTGAGCTCTCTGAGCCGAAATGCTCGAGGTAAGGTTATTTAAGATGCACGAGGCACGCGAGAGAGAGAAAGAGAACATTTTCGCGACTGAAATAATAATGCTTAATAACAATATTACGCTGCGAAATTCGAGAATATTTCCGAGCTGAATAATTGACAGTTTTTTTTTTCTTTTTTTTTACACGGAGACGTTGTCTTTAAAAAATTCGTGAGAAAATGGTGCGACCGAACGTTCAGCAATTTTAACATCTTCAGCTGTAAAAAACGGCACATGTATGCGTCTGTGTGCGGAGTATCTTGGAAATAATGTGTGCTTTCTTTGACACATTTACGCTGACCTAAAACAACAAACGCGAATGAGTGTCAGGATATTTATATAATTTGTCACACTTGAAGACCCTGATATTCGATTCGAAAGATTTACTTTTTTTAAATATAAGAGTCGAGTTTTATAACATGCATTTATAATCGTACTATTTATAGGATGCGTAAGAAAATAGTGCGAAGACTTATTTATGATCTCGTTCTACTATGTATATACTTTATGATATTTATAAACGAGATGATGTAGCGCGCGCGCGCTATATGAAGTTGAGGTAGAGTTTCGCGGTTTGTTCGAATCTGACACACCGCAATGCGTCCGAGAGATAAAGCATACACTTAACATAGTGACGCTTCAATTTCGGATCATTCGACATATCCGAACGAAAGAATATCAAATTCAAATCCGTAATACGATCCGTAAATTGAGTTGATAAAAATAAAAATCTTTTTCAAACATTATTCAGATTTACGTTCCGCGAACGTTTCGAATTTTGCGCGGATTCGAATTTTCCGGGTTGGGAATCGATATTCGAATATTTTCGAATATTCGCAAGCCTCACACATGCGAGAAGACGCTCCGCACGATACGAATTTAGATTGTGCAAGTTGTTTACACAAGTCGTTGTTTTACGATATCGTCGCGTAAATCACGCGGTATATACACACGCTCTTTAATTTTATATAGGTTTCAGCCTTTAAAACTGCATGAGAAACTACATGTAATATTTTTCACCTTAATCGTTCACGTCGTTGGTTTAACAAACACATAAATCGCACGGAATACACCGTTGATCCCAAAATACTGATATCGACTACACCTATCTCGCGACTTCTGTAAAAAAAAAAGAAAACGACGAATGCTTTTAGAACGGTAATACGATATCTCTCGATCAATTATTCACTTAGTCCGACGACAAATGGACCGAAGGATTTTTGCGGAGTCAGAGATTGCCATCGCCTTCATCAACTATTAATTACGCGGAGAAATGGGAACTTCGTTCCTTTATAGAGTGGTTGAACGTTACTACACGAAGTGATACAAAGTATTCGTGTCCTCTCATTTTCATAAACAAACACACATTAATAGAATTAAGAAATTCTTGAATAATTATTTCTTTCCGTTTCTTTCTTTTTTTTTTTTTTTTAATCTCATTTAAATGAGAAATTTGTGTATTTATGAAGTAAGACTTACTTCAATATAATATAAAAATTCAATATTGATTTTGTTTGCGAGTGTGCGAAAAATATGATTGCCACAGGCGTTGATAACTATTCATTACGAAATAATCGAAGCGCGCGAGCCAAACAAAGCGCATCAGATTTAACAACGCTTAAATGCTTTCTTCTCGATTCACGCTAGAATATTACAAGTATGGCCTTAGGGAATTGTAATGAATATTAATATTAATGCTAATCACTTTTATATCAAGCTTCCGCATAACTTGCGCTCCCAATCAATGGCTTTTTTTTTATTCCCGTTATACATACGTATATTCCACACATCTTCTTGTCAAATTTATATCAACATATAAATTATTATATGTTGATATAAATTTGACTTGCTTATAAATTTAAATTATATAACAAAAAATAAAAATTATAATTTAAATTATATAATAGATAAAAATAAATATAAATTATATATCACATATTTTTTTTCTATTTGTTCATTTATTATAAACTATTTCAGCAAAGAAAAACGAACTAATACATTAACAAAGCAGTTGAGTTCGCAAATCTCTCGACATATGTACGTACATTTTCTTCGTTACGTTACTGGGCGTCCCACCTCGATCATGACAGAATTATGTATCTTTCATCGGAACCTCGGGGCGGACGGAACGAGCGAGCGGCAGAGCCACAAGCCGCAGAGAGACGTCCGCGTGGGCATCGCCGACGATGGACGGCATCCATTAATCGAATTAATGTAATCTGGACGAGCGGCTACGCGGGCACGAAGCGACCGTGATGACGTCCGCGGCTGCGGGCTTTTCGGCTTAGGCTTCGCTCGCCCTCGCTCGGATTAAAACTTGAAAACGGCCGTCGCGCCGTCGCTGCGACTGCTGACCGATCGCAATATCCTGCTGCTAGCGGGCCCCAGGATACTCTTTCTCCGGGCTCCTTCCGTTCCTGGCGAATCGGTCCTTTCATGCCGTTTCCGCCGCGCGGAAGTCGTCGTGTGCGCCAACCCGACCGTGAATAAAATACCCGGCCGGCCGATGAACACGTACTATTACTATTAGATGTCGTGAAAAAAAAGACCCGTACTATCGCACGCGATCACGCAACGGGTAATGCGATCTTCCGACTCTTATTCGGGGGACTTCATAAATTAGATGTCACGTAAAAGCTTTGAAATCGTAATGGGAATCACAGGAACGATTTCGCAAGCGTTTCCGAGAAATAAAAAGATTCAAGATTACAAATAATTATAACAACCTTGAAAACTTTGTCGACACAAAGAAAAGCGAGAAAACGCTTCTTTTCAAAGAAAGAACGAATTAGGTCAAATAATTTGAAGAATTTTGTAAGTACGAGGAAACTCTATAAAAAAACTACGGAGATTTGTGAATTCCTTCGGCAAAGTTCCCACGGAAATTCCAGAGATGACTGCGTGAATGCAGCAGAAGGCGAACGATTCATCTTCCTCGCTTGATTAACGTATTGCGCGCACTTTTTTTTTTTTTTTACCGGACGCGACGATCGGCGGCTTTTCTGAAACTTCGGGACGAGCATAGTCTTGCGTAATCCTCGAACGAGCGAGGTTCGTGCCGATATTCACGATTCTAGGATTAACCCCATGTGAAGTCGAAGAATTTATGGCGCCCGGACGGGCTACACGCGAATATTCCCCGAACGGCGGATCCTGCCGAATATTCCCCTTTGAGGTGGAACTAATTTATGCTCGCAACGTCGAAACTAATAAAAAAGATAACACATAGCACGCGGCTTGAGGTAATTTGTGCCGGTCGATTAATAAAGACATTGACCAACGTACCAATCGTCTCAAGTGCTGTAATAAAATAAAAGATACCTGCTTTTACTACTGTTTTTAATTATTTTATATATTTTTATTGTGTAGATTATTGATTAATTGAATCGCACAAAAGTGTGTTGCGATGAAATAAATTATTTTCTTGAATATAAAGAAAGGAATAAAACGGTAAGGGATAAGAAAATGTGTGCGGCAGAGATTTGATCAAATAATTTATTAAACGTTCGCCATTTTATAGTAATTTACAATGTTACACAATACAACGACGTGCGCCTACCACGTCGTTTACAATTTCTGCGCTTGGTCGCGAGATATTTTACGTTCGGTTCTGTGAAAAACACATTGCGGTTCTAAAAACACGGATTCGCGGCGGGACGAGCTTGGTCGCGAGCACGCGATAAAATGGGGAAAAATCAGGTCGAACACGCGTGCAATAGTAGTGATAATCTCTATGGGGAGGGGGAAAAAAAAAGAAAACAAGAGCGAAGCGCGACTCGTGTCGCTTCCCTCGTGCGAAATCACGCTCGTCCGCGCCGTCATCCGTTCGCGTCGCTTAATTCCCTTTTTTTTTTTTTTTCACTCTCTACGAAGCTTACAAATTACGTCTAAAAGTAGTATAGTATTTGTACGAAATATATACCGTTGAAAGTAACGCGTGACACCTCGAGGAAGCACTCGACTGCCGGTGAAACGTGTTTCTTGTGTTACGCTATTTCGTAGTAAATCGTGGTCGCGCGACGACTAAACAACAGTGGGAATCACCGAAACTTCCGAAGTGGCACCGCGCCACGACTTTTCGCGATGGATACGTGATTTACACGCTACGAATTTATTCTTATCGAGTCCGAGAGCAAAACCGCGTGAGGTGTCGGAATGTGAAAAAAAAAAATCACGAACGATATCGAAAAAAGATTAATTCGATATATATTTTTTTGCATTTTTTTAAATTAATATGTTATTACAAAATTTGAAGCACCCAATCCAATCTTTTCCTAATGATAAAATGCAACTCTATTATCTCCGACCTGATGAGAACGCAAACGAATTACTTACGACACTTTTCGTATTTAGAATTTCATTTTATTTTTTTTTTTTAATGATAAAAAATAAAAATACGGTACATCTCTACGACACGAGAGAAAATTGTTTTCAATCTACTCGACACCGTCGCGAGTTCCACTCGAGAAAACGTATTTAATTATATTACGTCTACGCGAGTCGCGTCGTAATAATTACAGATATAGACAGCTCGGCTTAGAGGAAACGATCCAACGGATCGCGAGGCGTTTCGCTAATATAGATATACATCCGTTTCGAGGATAAAAAACGAAAGAGAAATCACACACAGACGGTGAAATTAATTGCAACGAGTTTTCCTAGGAATGCTCTCTGGCACTTGTATTATCTTGTTCCCTGTCCTCCACAGAAGTATCACGTATTGCTCTGTACCGTACGTGTGTAATTTGTATGTATTGCGTCAGTGTACGTACAGTGTGTGACTGCTGTGTCAATGATGGATCGTGTGTGTGTGTGTGTGTGTATGTGTTGTGTGTGTGTACGCCGTATATTTATAATTATTTATTTTCTCTCAATCTCATATACATATAATTTTTATACTAATTATCTATAAATATATATATATTTATATATATATATATATATATATACTTTTTGTGTTGTCATATATATAGTATTTATATACCTTTATCTCTCTCTTTCTTTCTCTCAGCTCTCGTGTAGAAATAATACCTCTTTTCTTTCTTCTTATTGTATTTGTATGTTCGTATATATGTGGCGTTGTCGTCCAGTTTGCCGTTCGCATAATTTTTTTTCTTTTTTTATGTCCAAACGAGTGTGATATCTCTCTAAATCGATACTTCCTCGCGCGTTAAGATAAAAGGAAGAGGATTAGTTTTTTTTTGTTTTTTTTGTTTTGTTTTTTTGTTTTTTTTGTTTTGTTTTTTTTTTTATACACACATACACACTCGTTTTCGCATCTAATAATTCTGCATTATCTATCTGTGTGCAGGATTCGCTTTTTTTCTGTAGAGTTTAGTTTACTAAAAATTTAAATTTCGTACGTAAGTGCATGAAAAGGGTTTTTCAGAACAAAATTACATTTTTGTTATCCGATAAGGCAATTGAGAATAGATTAATCTTCGCATTAATCTTATAATAATGATAATAGACATTGATTTGTGAAAATTGATGAGTTTTTGAACGTTTTCGCGATTTTTTTTTTTCAGAGATCCGTATGAGAGTAACATCGAACTGTGCTATATAATTCACATCTCTTCACACTTGCGAACCCGTATGTTCATCGCTTATTGATATATAATCGGAGTAAATACTATAATAAGACACTTGGTAAATTAGACTTCTTGTTTATTTCTGTCAACACACAATTCTCGGCTTAAGACGCTCTGCGATGCAATTTACAGTTGTGAGCATGGGGTTTCCTAGGCGCGTGCCTCGCTTCTCTTTCAGAAATTAAATTCAATTCGTTTGCGAGTCTCGCGCAGTTTCTCTAATTACATAGTGTTTAATAATATAATAACAATAACATTGATTTGTTTGAAACAATGTAAGTACACATTTACTCTAGAAAAACAAATATAAAATAGCGATTTTTGTTAACGTCAAAAAATCATGGGGAAACTGTCGTTTATAGTCAATATTTTCTAAATGAAGAAAAAAAACCAAACACGCTAATAGGCAATATATTCTCTTTGGAAAGAAAAAACGTAGAGATAATGCAACTTTTCAATTTAATGTGACGATATATTTATATAATCAACGGCCAGGTTTTTATTTTAAACGCATTATAAAATTAGATATTGTAACAATGTATAATGTAATTTAGATTTGTATTTACACATTATATAAAACTGGTTATTTTTTGGTATAAAGTATTACGATACATATATATATATGTATTATCTTAAAAATACCAATAGTATAGAAACTTACATTACAAATAAATTGATATACGAAAAAAAAGAGAAACACGCAAATAAATGAAAGTAAAAGTAAAATCATTCAGGACGTAAAAGCGTGAACAAAAGTAGCACCTATTCATTTAGGTTCATTCAAAATTTTGATCTTAATTGCTATATAAATATCTGCTAGATAATTTATTTTCAATCGTATAACTATGCCAATGATAATGAAATTTCGTACATGTCCAGATAAAAGACATTTAGAAAATATATACGTGCATGATTAAATATAATTGTGTAAATTGTGTAAGAAAAACTTAAATTACAATTAAATATGTGTAGGAAATCATATACGAGTCTCGCAGTTACGAGAACGAGGCATCGCCTACGAAATACAAAATTGCGCGTCTCACGGCTCTTCTGTTCCGACAAATAAACCTGAAGAAATCGAGCATCCGCACGACAAACCGTGTAATGCCGCCGCGCAATGAAGGTTCATCGGTTTTGATCGTTCGTAAACAGCGATCGCGTTCTCGAGATCGGGCGACGATTGCGGTCTTCACGCCAGAGTTCATCTCTCGACAATTTGTCTTAACACAACTGTGCTCACACGCAGTTAATTTGCTAAAAGAAAAAAGGTCTTTCGCGTTATTCAGATTTTGTCAATATCTTTCGCTGTTTTTTTTTTTTTTTTACTTTTTCCATTCGTTGTGGCTAATTCACTAAATACACATGTAATTTATACATATACATATAAGACTGAAAAAAAATTCGTAATAAAATTTTTTTGTCCAATACAAAAATTCATAAAACATCTCATAATTTCTTTGTTCTTCGTTCCTGAACACTATGTTACACAGTCTTAAAAACAAAAAATAGTCACATACAATTGTCTTGGAAATAAAGAGAAAGAACAATTAGTGCAGACTCAGTGCGGGAACAAAGAACAAATCTAATTACTCACGATGTATTATTCCAGATACCATCTGGAGTGGCTTCTAACTTAGCTCAGAGTTTTATTGATATCTCCATTCGTTCTTTTTCAAAAAAAAAACAAAAAACAAACAAAAAGCACTTGTTTATATGATACTCTGATAGAAATTGATACGTCTCAATGACACGAGTGAGCAACAAAGTAATAAAAAATATATATATGTATATCTAATATTTACTCTCTCGCTCTCTTCCATGTTACATTAATGGATTAGAAGTTACTCATGTACATGTTCTTTGTCTCGTTATATATAAATACACACATGATCCCTTTACATCTCTTATAAGTTATTAAAATGATTAACATGATGAATACAACCGGGCGAATACTCAATATGAGTCAAACCATTTTGCGGCCACCACGCTCGTAATCGGCCCGATGTCTCGAGTGAATGATTTCGACGACGCGACTGACGACGAGCGTCCGATCTCGAGCGCGCACGGCCGACACTTGTTGCATTTTGATTAAAGCGGATTGCAAAGAGGGAGCCGGGCGAGCGGGGAATGGAGGCGGATTGGACACCTCGCACACACCTCGCGAGCCCTTACGAACGATTAAAAGGGGGCTCACTGTTTTCGCTCGCGATGAAAAAGGTTCGTCTGCTACGTAAAATGAACAGAGGATATGCATTGTGTGCAATGTTCCCATGTTAACCGTCGTTAGGTAGGTAAGGTCCTGAAAATTACACTCGCACGCGCGCGCGCGCGGCTCGGCGGAGCCACACTTTTTTTTCTCGTCTTTTTCTTCTTACGTATTACACGTACGCGAATTACGCAATATTTACACGAGCGCGCGCGGTCCGCTTGTTTCGTTTCGATGATATCCACGAATACTTCGCTTCGGCGACACGACATAGTCGCGCACGTGTGTAACATCTTTCTCTCAATCTCTCTTTTTTCTTTTTTTGTTTTTTAGATTTCTCCGGCAGATGATTTTGTTGTTCCATCTGTTGTGTATCACACTGTCCTTTTCCGGTTTCGCTATCTGCGTACCATTCTCTCTCTCTCTCTCTTTTTCTCTAGAAAAACTATTTTTCTGCGACTTCGTACCTCTTTCTCTTATCTCTTTCGCGCATTAAAAACGAATATAAAACTATCTATAAAAAGATTACGCAAGAACCCGATGGATTACTGACGAGCGCCGCAATTCGCACTCCCCGCGGGGGCTGGCGGATCGATTTATATTCTTTGGAATTTTTGCATTAAGACAAGTTTGCCTGTTCCTCGGTTCCGGTGAACACAGAAGAAAGTGGAAGTGCGCTGCGTGAGAATTTCGGCGTGAGATTTTCGCTCGGTACTTCAAATTGCAACGGCGTCCGTTGAAACCCACGCGTTCTCTATACGGTGTTTACGTAAGACTAAGTCGATTCCTTATTATAAATACGTCGAGCACATCTTTCATCGAGTGTCATCCCGATATTGTTGTATATCATGAAACGCACATCGAATCGCAACGAAAAGACGTTTCGCACGTTACAGAATGTTTTGGTATCGTAAAAATTTCTCGCAAACCAAAAAAATCTCTTTCTCTGTGTCTCTCTTTACTTTTCTCTCTTCCTTTTTTACCACGTTCTCGATTTACTCGTCCGTTCATGACAGTTTTCTCATTATAATTCTCTTTTCCCTTTTTTTTTTTCCTTCCTTCGCACGCACACATATGTATACAGCCATAAACACTCTCGCGCGCTCTTTTCTACTTGTCTATTCTCTTGACTAATCTTTCACAAAATTAACTTAATACCTATACGTCCAATATATATTAGATATTAAATAATGATATCTTCTCGCAATATATTAATTTTAAATAATATTAAATTTCCAACAAATATCGCCCGTCGCTAGACTCAACAAATGTATATAATCAAACTCTCAACATGATTTCGAAGAATTTTACATATTATAAAAGCACAGTAGTACTTCGTTAATTAAAGAATTCGGGTTCCGGAGACGCTCAATTAACGGAAGTGGCAGGTAAGAGTTTTTTCTATCGAAAGTCTAAATAAATTATCTCCCCCGTTTCGGAAAGTACAATACTAGTGCTAAAAGAATGAAAAATAAAAAGGATTGAGCGCGATAGAACGAAAAAAAGAGTCGGTCGGAAATCTATTAGTTTTTACGGCAGACTCTTTTTTTGCTGTAGTGAGTATACAGAGACAGTTCTATTAACCAGATAGATTTCGATTCAATTAACGAGGTACTGCTGCAATTATTTCATCAATGTTCGCATGATTCTGCTTCGACAATATTAATGGGTATAAAAAAAAAATCAAGCTTTTTAATAGATTCGCGAATGTGTTTTGGTTGTTTTTGGCATTCTACCGCGAGTACTGACGCTAATCACTAAATATGCAAATTTTTTTTTTACGCGAATAAAAATTATATCCACTATAAGTTATAAGCAGTAATACATAACTATAGTTTCCTCATTTCATTATAGATCTCAGAAAGATCGCACGGATCTCATAGATCAAAGTAAATAGCATAATCATATGGAAACTCAAGCTACACGTAAAAGCGACTCGCGGTGTGTGACAGATGAGAACACAAACGTTCCTGGTGATGAAGTGTCTGCGTTTTTCACCTGAATTCACTTTTGGAAGGAGTCGTTATTGTGTTAAGGAACGAGCAAATAAAGATTTCCGCACTAAGACGTGGCATGTCGTCAGATGAAAGTGGCTTTGCTCCGAATAAATCTTTTCCGCAAAACACGTTTCGATCGTTGCTAAACAGTGATTAAAACCGAAAAATTTAAATATGTTTTTTGTGACTTTTCTACACAATTCTCCAAAACAAACACTCGATGAGAACGAGCCGATTAAATCCGTCACGTGAAATAAAAACTCAGTAATGAATATTTAAGAATCCGTGAGTTTTCTTGGCTGCAGTGTACACATGCGCAGATATACTTTTGTAATAGTATTCGTAAAATCAATGTACAAAATAATTTCAGATCTATTGCGTAAACTCGTTGACGCGTTTCATGGAAACTAAGATCGAGCCACTTTTTTAATCCTCAAACATCTCGTCTTCGGCACGGTTTTGCAAAAAATGCATTTTACATTACAATGATTTCGTTTACGAAGATAACATATGTGCGCGGGTCGGATTTCGGAGAGGAATCGCATCCCCGAAATAGAAGCAAACGTACCACGGGACTAATGGAAGTGTAATGTCGCAACACGCTTGATGTTCGCCCCTCGCATCGGGCGCTCGGGCCCAATCGGGAGTTCGATAGAACACTTATTACAATATATCGCTGTTCACGCTAAATAATCGCAATTTCGTCCCTGCTTTTGATTCCTTATCTTTGAAACTGTTCGCGGGTTTCCTTCGCGAGTTAAGGCGCCGTTAAACGCGAGACAACGTCGCGCATTTGTATCTCCTATGTGAAAAATATCCATTTAAGTGTTGTGTAAAATGCTATCTCACAAAAAATATGATTCTCTCTATAAAATTGTCAAATTTCACTATAACTCGTCTAGAAACAGCTTATACACATACGGAGACACGTTGGGCTCCGTTCGTGTCGGCGGAAAGCGAAGAGCGCGATCGAAGATTCGCAGCCACTTCCGCGAAGAGGAACATCTGCGGATAATGCCATCCGTGGAAAAATATCATCCGGAAACGTGTAAATTGATCTATATGTTTCGATTATGAATACTCGGCGCGCTACTTCCTCGTCCTCGTTCTGCCGGCACGAATTCGACGCAACGTCTATCACCAGAATTAATGAACGATTCATCATGATTTCTATGATATCGCAGACGAGCGGGATAGAAAGACGGATTAATATAAGCGACGATAGGGGTAGCCTTATACGACATGCACCAACGAGGTGCCACCGTTTTACCTACAAAGTCTTTCTTAACGAGCATACCAACATGTATTCCTAACGATAAAAGGAAATCCGATTGTTCTTGATACTCGTCTACTTATTCTACTTTCGTAATTATTTTGGATAGAATTATCGTATGTTTGTTTTGTTCTTTCTTCCAGCAAATGGGTAAAACGCGAGTGGCGAAAATTGTAAAAAGTAGAAGCGGTTCTCGAGCGAAAAATCGCTGCAAAAACAATCGGATCTCATCGCCCCCTCGAAATCAAGACAAATCGATCAACAGCGACGCAATTACGCTTGAAAGGAAACCCGCGGCCAGTTTCAAAGTGTTCTCAGTATGACCTAAAGCTTCCTCGGTGTACATCTTACAAGAATTCGAGTCATCCGGGATTCTTCACAAGTTTCTTCCCGCGATAGTCGTAAACACGTCGGCAGAAAAGCACCATGTCTGATGGTACTGGTATAGGAGGTTGCCGATTCTCCCTTGGATACATTTGGTCCCCTGGCGGAACTATCAAGCCAGGATTTTCTAAGCCTTCTTCGATCCTTCGCAAATTTTTACGATACCTGTTACATAAATAAAAACAACAACGGAATATAATAAAGCCGAGATTAAAACAAAGCAAAGTTCGTGTGTTTTGTGGAGAAAACTTCAGTTTTGAATTATTATTGGCAAACTTGTATTGTAAATTATTTTACAACGAGAAATATTCTCTACAGATGTTTAAAAATTTCACAAATAAAATAATAAAAATCTCGTTTCTGTGTGAAAGCTTGTTCATAATAACAATAATATCCGATTAATGATTGATATGTAGTATCACTCTGGATTTACTCACCGGCAATACTCATTAAATGTTAGGATATAACATTTGTCTTCTATGCAAGCTACGCTGTTTGCATCCCGATGACGCGAAGCAAATACCTCGTCCTCGCTGTCGTGCGGCGTTCGGCCTTGCTCTGTGTGTTCGGGTCTGTAGTACCACAGTAACGAAAACATCATCTCACCTAACGGAGACAGAACAGCGTAATATTAACTCGATCGAATGTACATAAAGTCGTATACTTCCGCAATATCGAAGGAGGATATCCTACCGTCGTCCGGATTCTCCCAGAGCGCGGCGATTTTCGCTACGTACGGTAAATCACCCTTCCGCGTACCACTCTTCAATAATACACAGTCCCGAGGTCGCAGTACGTCGCCGCTCTCGTGACTCATACTTGCGTAACATCGCCGTATGGCTGTTTCCTCGTTCTACGAAATGACAAATTTTAAAATCGATCAGATCCTATTTAGAGTCAACCGATCGTTAGAGTCGGTCGATTTCTAAAACCGAGTCGACCAGATCGTCACACAATATTTAACTACCACAAAAAACAGTTCAAGGTAAACAAAAATTATCTTTAATTCTATTTGCACAAGGCGACAATAAAAACATATACACATAAAACGACACATAAAACATTGTTTCTCGTTTTATGTTGTTTTATGTTCGAAAAAATTCTTTTATCTTGCTATGTGATGACAATACAAATTCTTGCTTTCTTTTCAACCGTGATATCAAAATCCAGATAAAACGTATAGAATGGATGTTTCGAAAAAAAAAATATAATTGTTCTCACCGTTAAATAAACTTTGGCTTCAAAGGGTTCCCCCTCCCAACTCCATCCATTGTTCCACTTCGGCTTCAGGAACGTTTTTCTCGTTAATGTCAGGCTCTCATTTCCGACTGAGGAATTCTCTACTTTGCAGCCCGACTTCTTGACGTGCGTCGTCTTTTTCGCGCTCTTTCGCTTCTTCTTAATTACGGCCGACTTCTTCGGGTCTTCGTTGACATCGCTCGCTTTGGTCTTGGATGCGGTGTCGCGCTTCTTCGAGCTATCTCTTATTTTAGGCTCTTGCACTCTGGATTTTGTATCGTGAGTCTTTATCTCTGTGATCTTACCGCTCTTGCTCTTGCTTTTAGCTTTGCAATCCTGCAGAATCTTGGATTTCAACTTTGCGTCCATCTTACCTCCTTTGAACTGACTGTTCTTCGTAACCGTTTTCATCATCTTCTCATTGGCAACATATTCCTTCGCTTGATCGGCCTTTTTCACGATTTTCTTCGTCATTGTCGGCGATTCTTCTTTTTTCTTCTTTTTCTTCTCCGTACGTTCGCAGTTCTTGCCCTTGCGATCCTTCCTCTGCGTCATCTGCAGGCTCTGCTGTATCACATCGTCGATAGTTTCCATTATCGAGATATCGCTGGCTGTCCGCTTCAAGAAATTGCCAATGCTCGCGTTTTGCTTGCCGCTCTTCGCTTTCTTCATCGCGCTCTCGTTAGCGCTCGGCGTCTCCGCTTTACGTTTTTGGCCCCGATGTCCCGCATCCTTCTTCGCCTGTTTCTTCTTCGGGACACTCGTCTCGATTCTGACGCTATCAGTTTTACTCGACAGCGGCTCGATCGGCGCAATGACGGTCGTCGGTTGCTCGCTGTTCGCATCTTGGGACGAACCGACTGACAGAGCTCTCTTGCTCAGTTTCCTCTTCTTCCTGCTGTCTGACAAACTATCTAGCGAGAGCTTTCTCTTCGTCACCTTTTGGCACTTGGGCTGTTCCTCGATCTCAGCTTCAGGTTCAAGCTCGACTGCGACCGGTTTCTCCTGCGTTACTTCCTTCTGCTCCTTCTCCGTCTCTTCCTCCTCCTTGTCGTCGACGGTCTCTTGCACGGTCGGCTCGTAATCGGGCTTCTTCCAGTTCTCATCGCTGTCGATCACCACCACGTCCAGCTCTTCCTTGACATCGGGATCGCCGTCGAGCTTGTCGTCCAACACGATACCGGAATCCTTATCCATTTCCATTATCGCTATCTGGCCTTCCTTCATGCACTGCTCGCATTTCATGATGTCGCACTTGTAGTCCGACTCGCACTTGACGACGTTGCAATTGGCAGCGCACGGCAACCCGTCGGCAATGTCCATAGTGCAAGATTCGCATTTCACGTTGTTGTTCTCCAGCTTGAAGTTGTGATACTTGTTACTGGGACAACTCGCTGTCACCGACAATTTCTCAGTAGGCGACAGTGTTTCCATCTTCACCTCACAGGTAGATGTGCACGCGTTCTGACAACCGCACTTTCTCAGCGTGTCCTCCGTACAATTTTGCTCGTCCTGCGGGGGGTGACAAAAAGGAAATTTACCGGGTTACACGTAAACTCCTCTCTCATAATCACGCAATTAATTCGAGTCTCGTGAGAAAAGAGTTCACGACTCAATTTCGCTTCTTCGATTCAATTTGTTGACTCTAAAAAATGGTTTGATTATAATTGTTTATTATAATCTCGACACAATAAAATAAGGCAATTCTATTCGTTAATCAAGTTATTCAATTAACTTACAACACAGTTTGCAACTTTAATTTATTCACGCTGTGCAGAGAGTGTGAAAATCCATACATGCATAATAGAACGCTTCTTGCAACCATTTTCAAGACATGCCATTTTCAGGCAATGCCAAAATTCTTTTCTTTATCTTTGCCAAAATTGTTACGAGAAAGACGCTTAATTGAAAAACAGAGTTTCAAGAGAAGATAGTATCTGTTATTTACTCTTTGTCGCGTGTTTTTTCTTTAGATATTTTGCTAATGTAATATTGCAATGAAATTTAACTTCTAGCATAACATGTAAACGGTAGTATGTAATGGTCAACGAAACTTTTCGTTTTGTTTCAAGATCGGAAGATCACAATAGATGGTCATGCTGACCATCGGCGTGAAGAAGGATCTTTACGTACCTTACTTCTGCAGTCTTGATTTTGAAGGCGACTATGGCCACCGACGAGATTATGCGACGGCGGGACCGAAGGTGGTTGTTGGTTCTGATTGAGGTTGCGATGAGTGTTGATTTGGACGCGATCCGTATCCCAGGCGTTGGCACCGTGAGGGGGTGCTAGCCCGGCTAGCCCCCTCGCCGGCGAGGGCGGACCTACCAAAGCACTGGGTGGCAATGACAGACCGGGCCCCGATACCACTGGCGCTCCCTTACCATTACCAATAAGGGCTCCAGTATCCACGTTTTTTGGACACGATTGCATCGGGCATGGGCACTGAAAGGCTGAGGTGAAAACAAACTCGTCAGAACGTCAGGTATACTTAGCGCATAACTTTCGTAACGTCCGATTAGATTATCAACAGACATACGATAGCGACACATACAAGTTCACGCGCGACGAAGTTGCGAGGCGAACCGACGTGACTCTCTTAATCGGAGAAAAATAAGATTTGTGATATATATATATATATATATATATATATATATATATATATATATATA
>QVOA01001301.1:0-25888 GCA_014825685.1 Pseudomyrmex cubaensis
TGCAAACATCATAATATCGCATATCGATATATATATCGCATATCGATATATATCGCATATCGATATATATCGCATATCGATATATCGATGTTCTTTTTGTTTCTAATTGCCGATTCCAGCAAAATATTAAAATTTGATTAACCAAAATGTAATATTGGATCATAGATAATCCATTAAAATATACAGAATATATCCTCAATATTATATGAACTTCAGCCATGCATTCTTCCTTATGCAATATACTCTGACTGGAAATCATCACTTTCACTCCCTTGTATCTCCGGAACCGTGCCTATGCTCATCTTGAAATTTTACTGGGATTAATGTTTCTAATAGTACTATTTGCCATGAAAAAAAGTTTGAAATTCGAGGTCCAAAAATGGACAAAATTTGCTATCACTCTTTTAATTTAATTATTTTGTTTAATTTTAAAAATATATCTTTTGTGTAAAAAAAGAGGAAGAGAAGATGTGGATACAATATATTATATTTTAATAAAATGCGTTCAGCTTCATAACAATTTATCTTCTTCCTAACTGATCTTCCGGAAGATATTTCCGCGTCAGAACGTAAAGATTGAAGACATATCTCGGGATAAAAAAAAATCTATGCTGGTCAACGCAGTGAGAAAATGGTTGGAGTTAAACTAAAATTGATGATTCCAAAACGAACGTCGATCTTCGTTATAACTCCGTCTTTATGTTACAATCATATCTCTTTTATTGAGAAACTTAGATAAGTCTATGAGAAAAGAAATCTCTTCTTTTGCATAATAGTTTACAAACGCCGTGGTGCAATAAAGGATAGTAACAGAAAGTTACAGGAAGAGAGAAAAAGAGAGAAAGAGAACAAAAGAAAATTTCACTGAAATTCAACGAGACAAGAAAAACAAAATAAAAAATAGAAATGTTTATGGAAAATATTCAGAAAATATTTTTACTTTTCATTAAACAGTAGAGATTATTGCAGAACATTTTTTTTTGTTTTTTAATGCATCTCTCCTCGACGAGAGTAAGAGATTGTCAGTTGCAAATTTCAGTGATAATTTACGATCAATAAACCAAGCGTATTGTCACCACGATAACGACAGCTAAATTGACTATTAAGTTCTCCCGTAACGCCTTCAATAAACGCCTTCACGGATCATCAAATATACATACATATTATTTCTGCTAGGCTTTTATTTTAACTAATAAAGCTAGCGAAGTTGAAGAATATCGAGTTAGCGCAGAGCGTTTAATTCGGTTTTTCCGCGCTTTCACTTTCCTCTTTTACGACGGAGCTTATATTTTAAGCCCAATTGCATCGACCGGTTAGTTAACGGCAACTCTCGTTAAACTCAATTTGTCTGTATTGCAGATGAGGATTGTGTTGAATCTCTATCTAAAAAGAGATAGCAAAATCACTAATCCGGAATTAATTAAGTCGCAACCAGACTTTAAAGGTTAAATTGTTGTCATTGGGAACGAAGCAACAGGAGAGTTTTCTGCGATTTCTCCGTGACGGGCAAGAGCAATCGTTTCCTTCTCCTTGTTTAACGAGGAACAATCGTTATACAGTCCGCACGGCGCGTACGCGAAAACCGCAAGAGCGCAAATGACAAATGGTTAACAATCAAATTGTAGTGCCCGACGAATTTATCTTCCTGAGAATAATACCTTTCCATGAGATATCTTAAAAAACAACCTATTCGAAAGTTCTTCCTTTCGTGAATTAATTACTTGAGAGAGGAAAGTCATTAATTACTATGCAAGACTTTGCAGGTTGATTAAAAATATTTAAAAAGAATCTATACATGTGGCAAATAAATCTTTTTGCTTTACATTTATATGTAAATATCATTTGTATATAAATATCATTTTAAATTATATGTATATGTACAATTTATTATTAAATATATTTCTCTCTCTTTCTCTCTTTCATGTCTCTTTATCACGCGTATGTAAATTAATTATGTTAACTGATTATGAGCGAAAACACGAAACTTGCGGTATGTTCAAAGTTTCACCTAGTCAATGAACTTAATAATCGAGAAACTAGAACGCACGTCACGATGATCAAAGACGGGAAGCTTATAAAGACTAAATGGGAAACTGTTGAGAGCACGAGGCAAGATAAACAAATTGCGACATAGCGTTTCGAGTATCGCTCGGATAGATTTGCGTGCGCGCCACTTAAACGCGCTCCTCAAGTAATTTTAGAATCTGGCGCGTTATTCAGTTTTATTTTCGATTTTATTATTCAAAACAAAACACATTCGGCTCTGTTTGAATGTCTAGCGAAGTACTGAAGAAAGAGATGACAGTCATTTTACGCGAAGAACGAAGTGTAAGGTGATAATAGTACAAAGTAAAATCTTCATCGAAAATAAATTACTTATAGTTTACTATTTGACGATGAAACTTCGTTCACACGTTATGTCATTTAATACCAAGCAGTTTCCCTTTTTATTCATATTTTTCCTCGGAGTTTTAATTATTTCACACCGCCGCAGTAAAGAAATTAGCGAAAGAAGATTATAAAAGCGAGTTTCCGTCCCGTATATAGTCACGATAAGCAATACCAATAAAGGTGCAGTTGTTATTTTATCGTGACACGTCGTTTAAAGGAAGGCAACCAAACAATAAAGTCAGACACGTGTTATCGTGTTTTGTGTTGTGTTAACACGATGACCCGCATTATGCGATCATTGTAGACACGACTAATTTATTGCCGGTGCAGAAAAATATTAATAGCCGCGAGCATGCGGTTAGTCGGTTTTTTATTCGATCTGTTTTTATTAAAAAAAAAACTGACGCTAATCCTACTGCGTAAAATACACAAAAAGTTATTATCATCATCGTGTATAAAAGTAAAATTGTTAAAAAATTAATAATAAAAAAGAAATTTTTATACTTAAAATTTGTCACCGATTACAATTGCTAACAACAGTATAGCAAACGAACTGTGTTGCTAACGACGGCGTTTAATGAATAAAGTTTAACGCGGTGAATCAATATTAGACGAACGCGACACGAGCAAGTAGTCGTCAATACAAGCTCACGGTCATTAAACGACAGAAGCTCATTATTCCGGCGATGTAAGAAGTTGCGTTAATTTTACTTACCTTCACCGGTATACAGAACATGATCAACAGAAGATCAGCTGTAGCCAGACCTCCAAGGAAAACGTTTGTCGGCGTCGCCGGTAGCGGTCTGAGTCTCGGGCAAAGAGTCGAAGTAATGATAATAACGTTTCCTGGAAAATAAAAAAATAAAAAATAACGCTTTGGAAAAGTTTTTCGATATTACAACATACTTTAAAGAGGAAAAATTTATTTGTCAGTGAATAGTTGGCTAAATAATAGCGGTTTTGTTTGATAACTTTATGTACGTTTGTTAACAAGTTTAACATTGCACAGAACAAGCAGCAGTATTTCATAATTGTTGCAAATAATTGCAAAATTATTTGAAGAAGTTAATGTAAGAGTTAATTGCCTACCACGTAAAACGTTTGTAAGAGTTAATTACCACACTAAGAAAAATATACTTTAAACAGATGTTTTGTAAAATATCGTTGTTTCCAATTACGTGTCTAAACATCTCAATGACATATAAAAAAATATAAATTAATTTTTTAAATATTTATTTAGAAAATTTCTTATATAATAGAAGAGAAAACTAATGTTGCACCATTTTGCAATTTTATCAGCAAATTTCTTCGGAATTTCACAGTCGCGGAAATTGAAACGTAATTTTGCAATTAATTAATGCGTTTCGTGAACTTGTCTCATATTCTTGCGAACAATCCTGCTTATCATTGGATAACTATTATTAATTTTGAAACAACTGTTGCAATTTCAAAGAGCTAAGAGAAATAAAAGAAACCGTGTTTTGCTAGTAATAATAAAGAGCAATTCGAGCTTTCTGGAGCCACTCGAAAGTTGGTATTGTTCGTGACCCGCACCGTAATCACGACGACGTATAATTAAGAGCGCATATTAAGCTGCAATGCAACTTGCAAAGCGGCGCCGTTGAGAAGGTTTCCGCGCGAGAAGAGGTGTTGTTTGCAAATATTCTCGTTTACCTCTTTGAAGACGTTATTATTTCGCGCTCTTGATGAGTACTCGCTAATTAACGATTTTACGGAACTGAAATATTCTATTAGTTCCCCATATTCTATTCTATTACTAACGCGTGGTTTTTTTCATAATAAGTTAAAAGATAAATAAATGAATTGAGTTAGGAAAAATAAAATATGCCAGACACATTAACTTATTAAAATAGAATTGTTAAATAAACTCGTGCCGAAAATTCACAATTTTACTTTAAACTTTAAGTTTGAAAACAAACAGCTTTTATTCTGATATACAACTCCACAATATTATAATTTCGTATACACGTACGTTGTACTAGAAATATATATTGTGTATTGAGTAAACATTGCGGTATTAGATATTTTAATAAGCGTAGAATTTATTTCGTGCGTGAATAAATTCATAAATTATGTATTACGCTAGTTTCAAGAACTGTAATAAGTACATTAGGTCAGGTTATAGTTGTAACGCAAAGCTAACAACTAAGGAAAGGTTTCTTTGGAAGAGATCCAGAAAATTTCAAAGTTCTAAAAACAAATATATAAGTAAAGAGACGAATTAACTCACCGATTAATCCGAGGAAAAAAGTCAAGATGTAGACCACCAGCACAGGACCCAGCTCCTTCCAATTGAAATGGCTGAAGGACTCGTTGATGTCGTAATCGGGAAAGTCCGTCGTATTGGTGCTGTTTGACACGATGTCTTCGAAATCTTCAATGACCGACATGGTGAAATTATCGAGCATTGTGATCAAAAATTGGAG
Organism: Pseudomyrmex cubaensis; assembly: GCA_014825685.1. Classification (NCBI taxonomy): domain Eukaryota; kingdom Metazoa; phylum Arthropoda; class Insecta; order Hymenoptera; family Formicidae; genus Pseudomyrmex; species Pseudomyrmex cubaensis. The sequence goes on from QVOA01001301.1 coordinate 4,839, forward strand.
TTACACACTCGAAAACATTTGTTATCACTTATTTCACGCTTTACCGAGGTCGCGACAATGAAAAAAGCCGGAGAAACGAATGAAACGAATCAAGCGGACAGTATTTAACGTTTGAATTTACGTTCTTCATCTTCTCAATGTGATTGTTTTGATTGGTCCTTTTTCACGGTCCAGTTTTTGCGGATATTGCGGAATTGTTTTCTTTTTTTTTTTTTTTAACGAAGGGTTTAACCGATCGAAAGTAGAACGCGTGGCACTTTTCCGTCTTACGCACGACGGAGCTTAATACCGAGCTTTCTGCTGCTGTTCAGGTACTTGCACAAGTTGTTCCACTTGAGTTTCTTTGGTTTCATTGTAGCGCGATTCGTCGTCGTTGTACTGGAAAACCCAAAGACAAATTGTTAACTCGGAAGCGTAACGTCTCGCTTTTGTGTTTGATTAAACCCGCGTGTACACATAGCTGTGTTTCGCGAATTAGTGTAGGTAGTATTATATCTTTCGCTTTTTAACAATAGTCGAGTAACTCGTTGTCGCTCGGATTTCGTGCGTGAATCTATGTGGAAAGTTCTGTAAAAATCCAACGTACGCGATTTGATAATATGTACGTTATTTCTGTTAAATATGTCGCACTTTTTTTTGGAGAGAAAAAAACAAGATAAAACCTGAAATTTTCTTAAACAGTTTCTTTCTCATCAGTTATCTGTTTTAAGGCAGCAATATACGTCATGTTTTACACGCGTGGATAGATTAATGATCTAATCAACGTCACGTTCGATTCCGCAATGTCGCGAGATGCAGCCGTTGTGCATTAATTACTACGTCACCACCATTTATTCATGCGCGCGGTTATTCGGAGACGATCACTTGAAACTTGCAACATACAGACGGGAGAGAATTGTACTTCGGAAGAGAGAATCTGTTCCGGAAACGGACACGATAAACTCGGGATTTGGAATATCAGAAATTATAACGAACTAGAAACAAACAAAAAAGAAGAAATTTCATAGTTAACGAATAAAAAATTTCATAATTGGAACAAACATTCTTTTTGCCATTATCTTTATTCGCGTGCATAAACATGATCTAAACACGCGTACGAAACGAAATGTCATCTGCGAAATATTATCGATTGTTGAAATTCAGATAACGTTCCGATAAATTTGTATTTGTTCGACAATATCAAGCTCTTTTGAATGGAACAATGCACACGCTTTAGAGACAATTTCGTACTAAGCGTTTTAATATTTACACGATTTTACCGTCATGAACGGTCCCAGTTTGTTGCGTTCGACATAGCCGTATTAAACTTCGCTTACGGAAAAGCTTACTTGAATCCTATTAAATTTATTGATGTCACAGCTGACTAATTGCATATATCAATTGATAATAATATCAAACAACATGTTTTGCGAAGGAGTAGATTGTGTTGCAATTCGCTTAATAACAAAATTATTGCATTGTGTTTAATTGGCGTAAAATAATTCTACATAAATCGATCGACTAATAAAATAATTTTTCTTTTCTACAAATATTGTATGTAACGCGCTGTACGATAGTTCGGTCTCTTTTTGGAACCATATCCGAGATCAACCAGAAATTCCATTTCCGAGGTAGGAATCAAATTATTAAATGCACTACTGCGACGAGGCAGTTCGAAGCGAAAGTACACTGTGTGTGATCTGCATTTTCTCCTAGCAAAACCTCCATAATAAGAAAGAAATGTACCAGGAAAATTATACGAGTATAATAATAACGTAGTTAATATAGTATATTATGTTATTGTGTGTGTGCGGTTTAATGAAGTTAATGGTACAAGAAAACCGTTCTCTCTTCTTCTCTGTGCGCGAAATCAAACTTCGTACTTTTCTGCGCAGATTTTACATTATTGAATATATTTGTTTTGTTTATATTTTCAACCAATTTTAATACGTCAAAAAAGTAGATTCTATCGTTTTACGGACATTTTAATAACTCTAAAAGAAAAATGATCTTAAATATGATGTGAAACCGCGGTCGACAGAGGAAGTATGCGATTCTCATGGGATGCTACATCAACGAGTATATATTAACGACACCTACTACTTCCACTCCACTAAATTCAATCTTAAAGCTCTCGATAGCGTTATGCACTTTTATTTCTCGTAACTGCGGAAACGTGACGATATAACGTGGCAAATGAAGTTTTTGCAAGAAACTATCTCTATGCACGCTATTCTCAAATTAATTGATTGAGCTAATGTAATCTCTAATATTCGGTGAAACTTTTTTATCAAAGAATTTTTCACTTATGTGTAGATAAATCTCGCGTTTATCAATTAAAGTATTTTGTGTTAAAGAGAAGAGACGTAAATGTGCACGATGTAGTCAGTAGAAAATTATTTCAATCAGAAAAGTATTTCTCTCTCTCTTTCTCTCGTTTTTTTTCAAACATTTGATACTCTTGTAACTAGATAGAACAACTGTAGATATATTCATTGTATATTGTTTGTCTCTTTTTTCACAAATGTTGCTTTGTTACCGTAAATTATCACAAATTATCATAAATACATACGTAAGATACTTCGAAGACGTTATCCAAAAAATCAAAATTTATCGTTGCCGAGAAACAGCTGTTGGTTGTTGGTCGCGCGTCAAAGTGCATAATATTTCATGCGTGTCGCAGTTGCCTAAAATTGAACATGACACGTAAGAAGAACGTTCCACAAACAGTCCGCACGTGGACGACCAATGAGAATATTTTCAAATTTATTGACAATCGATATTTCTACATTGCAAATATTACGCGCCATCTTCGGTATTTGAAATTCATTCTATTCAGTTGTATTTTTCTCGTTTAAATAACCATAAAAATATATTTTATCAAAACAATACTTGATCAAAAGATAATGTTAGATTTGCACAATTAAAAAATCTATTTGTATAAAAACATGTTTCGTATGCATGTGTGTATGAATGTGTACATATATTACAATTTCAATAAAATCGTATAATCCTCTACTTATTTGTATAAAATGTTAATAGAATATGTGATTTCGATTTAATGTATGTTATTAATATATGTAATTAGATACGCGCGATAGATTTTCCAGAACATTTCGTGCAATTGCATGCTTATAGTAATATGATAACGATAATGACGTGAAACAATAACGATTTACATAGTCACATAATAATGTGTCAATATCTCATGTGTAAAAAATAATGTATGTGCGAAGAAAATTTTACAGTAAAGCCGGAAATACAGCGCAAGTACGAACGAAAGAACGAGCTGTTAAAGCTATTGCTTTTGCGTTGTAGATATTCAGTTCGTTAAAAGCAATGCACTTCGACGTTGTGTTTGCCTATTTTAATACAAAGTCTTCAAACTGTAATAATAAAATTTATTCTTCCGATATATTTTCCATTCAATCAGTACTTCTCCAACTTCTATATAAACGCATCTTACTTATACATGTAGTTTTTGCAAAATTGTTCGTGTAAATCGCGAAGAAAAATACTTTAATTAAAATCATGCTTCTTTTAACTTATCAAGATAACTTGATGATTACAAAAAGAAGAACTATTATCAAACATGAATCACTGCGCATCAACGTTAATTGAATGGAACAAAAAAGCGCTTTTTCAAATTATTATATGTTTCATTATATTTACATATTATTGAGAGAGAGAGAGAGAGAGAGAGAGAGAGAGAGAGAGAGAAAGAGAGACAATGAGCTTCTGATTAAATTCCTCTTCGCTATTTTATAGAATCTTTTTGCAATTTTCTTCAATAATAAAGAGTATCTTCGGTAAACAAACTAATTTCACTACACGTGCTCACAGATTGATATTTTGCTCGCGATAACGGCTTGTGTCACAGTTGATTAATGCGCAAGTCGTCGTGCGTCAGAGCGCCCGGCGACGGTGATTTTAATTTAAAGCTGTCACACCAAGCCGGTAAGCGCGGTCGATCGACGGACAATCGGTTACTCCGGTCTCTGGCAACTCCACCTGATAGATGGCTGACTCCATGATAAGCGTGAACGCGAAAAAGAGAGTAAGTCAATTCTCGTCATCGCACGTCAGGCTCTTACCTCTTCTGTGTCTTTTCGTAATTTCGCCGGTAACAAACTAGCTGTTATTTCTGCTACGCTGATTTCTGTCATCGAGCGTCTGCCCCCAAGCCAGCTGGCAATGGGCCCGCGCGACCCGTTTTTACCCTATTCCGCCACGTGCAGTGACGTAATCCCGGTGGAGACACGTGGAATCGCGCTCTCTGTTCTCTCTTCTCTCTCTTTATCTCTCTCTATCTTTTCTATATATTCGTGTCATTACACGCGGATCTTCATATATCTTGCGGGGCTATTTATTTCAATAGTCTTCTTGCGTTTCCGAATAACTGTATATTCTAAACACGTGTCAGACGTACATTTGTATTTATAGGATGCGAGCGTAAACTAGGCGCCTCGGTATATAGTTCAGACGTGTATAACACTTCGCGTGCGGGTACTTGTTTCACGAGGATAATCGATTCACATTTGACAACGGGAGGAACAGAGCGCGTTTCGCAAAACGTTGATTTTATTGTATCAAGAGAAAGAGTTAGCGTGAGAGAGGTCGGCGCACTGAGAATAGCGTGTATCTTATTCGATGCAAATGTACATCCGGGTAGGTTCATATATAAGTATCAAGGGTATTATGGGCGCTAGTGATTCCGTTTACTAAGTTTACTTGCATTTATATTTATCTATTCGCTTTGCTGTCGGCCATTCAGAAATTCGTTTCTTTTCCACGAGTTGCTATTTGCATATTAATTGTATAAATCGTATTTAATGATAAAAAACATATATAAATTTTATTTGCGTAACTTGTCGTTATTTTTATATTAAATGATTTTATCCAAATTGCTTTTATTTTAACCAACGATACTACAGAAGGAGAGAACAAACGGATGAGAAAAAGAAAGACAAACTAGTTGTTTTAAAGATAATTTTACAAAGATTCTACGCGAGATGATATTATGTAAGATCAGTTTCAGGTCAAAATCTTTTTTTTATTCCTTATCGCAAGATCGATTCGCGAGAACGATATTCCCTTTTCGCTTTAATTTCGTTTCCTGCTGGTCCTATCTATGACACACGGTTGCAAGATGATTTATATCAGCGAGCGAAAACACCATATGCCCCCATGCCACACATCTATTTATGAGACTGGCATGAATAGTCTGTTAGATGTGTTACCGCGTACTTTTGACAAAATTAAAAGAAAAAAAGGCGGGGAAAAAGAGCAAAATCAAATCTGAAGATGCGCAAAAGTTAACGCAATCTTTCGCGAGTAAAAGAAATTTGTTTTGTGTTATAATAAATAAATGAAGAAATTTGGCAAAAATTTGATCAAATTTTAGAAGAGCAAAGTTGCTATTTAAAAATACACAATTGTTACAACAAGAAGTTCTGTTTTCTTATAAACCAGCAGCTCGGCAAGCGAACATTCTTATGATTTATTATCTCTTAGTAACGATGTACTTGAGCCCGGCGCACAATATGACCCTACAATGTCGTTACTTCGCGAGACTTTATGTTTTTTTCCGGAAAATAACGATTCTAACACACACCGCCACGTGCTCTCTCGTAAACTATTACACGACAAAACGTGCGAAATTAAATTGCTGTCGAAGTTAAATTTTCAGAAAATCGCGCTTATTTAAAAATAATGTGTAAAAGTAGAAAAAGTAACGAAGCAAAAAATAAAATAATTTGCAAAAAAGAGCACGTAACACTGCAAGACAAAGAAGACACAAAATAACAAGTATCTAGATGCGCATAATTACATTTTTAGTGTATGATGCTACTTCGCAAGAAAGAAAATAACTGAAAGAGAGAGTGGTGATGGTTAGAGCTATTCTTAACTCTTTTGCCGCGGTGTCAAACCGACGCTCTTGCGATGTGCTGGATATCGCCCATTTACCATATCATTTCGATGTAATTTTGTATTGTGTGTTCCGCCTAAATAAATGTTATTAGCCACTTGATCCAATCCACTTAAATCACTAAGCCAATTTAAACGTAACAACTTGCACACCCTGTGTTTTTATTTCACGATGTTCACTTGACCGAACGGGATCCGCGGATGAAAAATCTTCGCGGACAATTCATTAAAATTGAGCAAAATTAGTCGAAATTGAAACGTACGTGGCACACGTAAAAAACGCGTTACATTTTTTCGTATCGATCGAGTGTATGACTATGATACGCTTGACTTTGTATCAAATAGCGATATAAATTAACAATCTAAATGAAAGGATGAAGCAACGTTGAGAAGTTTCGTGAGGAAGCTTCGGAGAGAGCTTTGAAATAAGTCCGATAAAATCCGTCTGAGTTTACGGAGCGAATCTGTAGAACGCTCTCGAATTTTAAAACAAAGCGTGAAGTAGCAACTTCCCGTATAATCTCTACTTTGTTTGATATTTACATTCGATGAAACAAAAAGTATCTTGTGTGTAACCGGCGAGATATACGCGATACATACAATAGAGAGAAAAGTACTTCTATACATACATGTTCTCAATAATTAAAAAGTTTTATTTCTAATTTTTGAAAGTCTATTTAAAAACAAAAGAAATCTAATTTAACTTTCACAATCGCGGCATCAGCGACAAGTATATCAAATTTATTATAAACATAACAATAGGTTTTTAAATTTAGGAATCAACAGGTGCACAATATAAAAGAATAATATTATACTATTCAAAGTAAATGTAACAATAAAAAGAAAGTGATAAGTGTACGACATTAAAATCGTCACTACCAATTGTAACATATTTTGTTATGTTGCAAACAAATAGGATAACTCGTCACTTTTATGTAAATAAAAAAATGTTATTCCTCACGAATAGCATTTACACAAGTTTGTGAAAAACGCTCTTAACTATACTAAAAACACATGGGATATATGTATATGTACACGAAATAGTGCACGTGTGTTTAAATTACACACGATCGGTATTAAAACAATAAACAAATAAAATTCTATAGAAGTAAAATAAATACCTCAACGTGCAATCTAGTATTTTTGTTGGCATGCCGGTGGAGTGTCCTGCTTGCATATCAAAATTCCATGGAGAATATTATATTTTCTATTATTCGCAAAAAAAACACACGTCCGATTTATCGGAGATGTTCCACTTGACTTTCACTTAAAACTACGATTTATATTTTAAGCATATATACTTCGCGTCTTATTGTTCGATTTTGAAAAAGCAGAATGTCATCTTGCGTTGCGATGAGACGAGAGTTCATTTCTGCGGCCGGCTACAGGCAGAACGCGTCAACGCGTTACGTGTGACAAGGAACAACGCGGTAATCGATCAGCATTTTGCTCCTAAAAAAAAAACAGCATAATGATTAGCTATCGCGTCTCTTTTAGCCGCGCGTTACGCGCGTTGACGCGTCCTGTCTTTACCCTTACGCGAAATGTATCCAACTATGGTGACACAACTCTCCAAACGTCGATTGTAAACTGGAGTTGAAGCGCGCTGCCACGCGAACTTGCCCGCCAAGCCAAGCATCGCCGAACGTATCCGAGTACGGCCGACAAGTAGTCGCAAAATAATCAACGCTCACTACTTGCCTTTTCATAGTATAATAGAGATAACAGCGCCTCCGTTATCTATGTGGCAGAGAAATAAACCAAAAGTGAAACAGCAATAGTATTGGCTGATATTGGGTTGTTCGGAAAGTATGTAGAGTATAACATTATTAAGCAACAAGTATTAACATTAACATATTCATAATCAGTATGATAAAATATCAAGTTTGCAAAGAGCGATTTGTTTTCGAAATAAAATAAAAAAGAATCATTAATTTGTAAATATCGCAGTTGTAACTTCGTGCGTTTATCGCATGAGGTCGTCAAGATCAATTTGGAGTTTGCCTGTTTCTCTTATCAGTTGGTTGGTTTGTTGTATTATGGCCTTTGCTTATAGCCAAATTATCTACTCTGAGGCGTCCTCAGCATTTTCCTGTCGGCCTGCATAGGTATGTTAGGTCGTTGAAGATCAGTTCGTCACGCTTGTCGACTCTTAGTCCAAATGATACAATATATCCAGTAAGGGATCTATTTCGATCTGTTCGGTCTTCTTTTCCAAAGAATTTCAGTGAAAAGTGCGTGTGAACGAAGAATCTGAAAGACATCTCAAGAAGGACGGCCATTTCTTTTCGGTAACACATTATTGGTTCTTTTATTTAAATATTATTACTGTTCACTTGCTGTAACCCTATATTATCTTCTACTTTGCTGCAATTTGTACTTTGCAAAGAGGGCGTTAGTACACGCTGGACATCGCTCAGGCTGAAAAAAGTGTGAGGTTAGGTTCACAGATCAGCGACCGTAGAAAAGAATGGTGCATAGCGCTGTGTAGACAAGACGTGTATGAGAGTGTGGCAGTCAAAAATGGCTGCCTCAAATGACTGGTTCACTATCGGGAGTACAGTGCTATGTAAAACTTGCCACGAGCAGGAAATCGAAGGCGAGGTACTAGCCTTCGACCCACAGACCAAGATGCTGATACTAAGTATCCTTTTTTTATGAAAACGATAATGATTGACGACGGATCAATCTCGCGCGCGTTTACTTGCTATGTGCGTCCCGCTATGTACGAGCCGCAGTGTAAATAACGGCGTTGACTTCGCGACAATTATCCCGACTACACGTGTCGACTTGACGTTTTTTTCGTGTCGGGATACCGCAGGAATTTCTTCGCAAAGTATCCCGCTTTTTGTATCTCGTAAGTCACATTAACGATCGAAACTCAGTTTCGTCAGGTTAGTTTTTATTTTTTCATTATCAATCGGTGTGAGATGATTGTTCATTTCTTCATGCATTTGTTTTGTTGCTCATACTTGTATCGTACTTATACCATGTTCATTGTTGGACTCTATTCTGCTAATTTTTCTTCAGTTTTGAAGAAACATGTGACAACACTTTTTTGGTATATTTTCTCAATTTTGTTTATTATTATGTATAATAACATACATTTGTGAGTAATACAAATGTGAGTAATATATTTTTATTTGTATGATATAAAATTAATTACTATTGCATCATATAGAAATTAGGGTATGTGTTACATTGTGAGTTAAATGTTGATAAAATTTTTCTGTAGTATCAGCAGAACATTTGCAAACTTGTTACAATAAAAAATATTCTTAACATTAATAGCAAAAAACTGAGTTTTGATTAAATAATATAAATAAATAATATAAATAAAATAATATAATATAAATAAACTTAGAAATCTGGATTAAAAAAAACAAACAAGCTAATATCTGAGGCATCTACTTTTATCTCACAGAAATTATTTTTTTAAAGATTAAAGTTTTTTAATTTGTTATCTGTTTTATCATGAATCAGCTGTCAATGATTTATAGATCCAAATTTCTAAGGTGTTAAGAGAATTGATATTTATTACATAAATTATATATATATATGTAAACTTAAGATTATTCTATATATCATATATAATTAAAAATTATACATAATTATATATAATTAAAATTATTATATATATATATATATACTTAAAATAAATAATATACATATATATTCCTTAATATATATAATAATAACTTAGAATGCCCATCATCCAGTGGTAGACCATCTCTAAATGACGTTCATATAGTAAATTTATCACTTGTATCCAATGTGCAAGTCATACGAGAAGTTAGTTCTACTACCACCGAACCACTACAAAGCCTTAACTTGCATAGGCTTAACACTAGAATCCGTAATCAGATTGAAGAGAAGAAGAGACTGGTAAAGGCTCTGCAGGCCGGAGTATCTCCAGAAGGACAAAAGCTGTTTATTGCTATTTCAAAAACTATTCAAGATATTACGTGGAATGGAGCTAATATTGTTGTATTTGATAATGTCACTATTATACCACCCTACAAAGTGGACAATGTACATGGAAACACGGAGTCTGGCGCATATAGACATGTAAAAAAAGTGGTACGTAAATACAGAAAGCACACACTTGAGTATAACGAATAATAATAATAATTAGATAATAAATTTCTTTTTTTTCACATATTTATAGGTTGAAAAACATATTAAAGATACGGCACAGCAGCAACAACAACAGCAACAGCAACAACAGCAAACACAAAAAGGCAGCGAATTGCAATAAGAACTCAAAAAAAAAAAAAAAAATGGCACTACACCATCGAAATCGTGAAGATATTTTCAAGACAGTTCCAATGTTTGACAAAACAAGAAGAGAATTAACAAGAACTTGACTACTAGATAATCGACATCTTCGAACGAACTCTGATTTGTTTTGAATAAGCGAAGACAAATGAAAGTGCAAACAGAAATTTCACAACTTCTTTAATTCGAAATATTATTAGCCTTGTATGTGCAGTCATTTCAAATACAGCAAGACGGTACAATTCATGATTATCAACCACTAGCCTAAACAAAAAGCAAATGGATTGACTGATTCAACTAGTTAACCGCATATTTGTTACATACAGTACAGATGCACACAGTATGCATCGATATGGAATACGCTGTAATAATTTGATTCAAATATGTTTATCAATCGAGTTGTCGATCATCGCGCGATATGCGGTTAAGAGTTAATTGAAATTGAATTCTCTCTTTTGAACGCAACTTCTTGCGTTTATAGAACGTGGTATTATTTGAGCCCGTATGAAACGGTGCAAGTTGTTTTGCACATAGCATTGGAATCCAAAGATAACGCGAATATCGCGAGATTAAGATGAGACGCACGGTTGTCTACATTTTGAGTATTTTATTGATGGCGGCGTAAGTTTAGTTTCAACGATGTAACTTTTTTCTAATAAATTATGTTGAAGAAGTTCGTTCTATATAGTTACATCCCATCATTGCCAAATAGAAACTAACATCGTAAATCGCAATTATGTTTATACTTGCGATTAATATAAACATAGCGTAAAATATACTGTAAAATACAACAAAATTATAAATTTAAAAATAAATATCTTATAATATTTTTTGCTTCAAGAAAAGAAAAACTTGTGAATTTTCCAATATTGAAGAATTAGAATAACTACAAGTGTCGACAACCGTGTCTCTTGTAATTTCGCAAGATCAAAACACGTACGATTTAAATCAAAGCTGGAATTCTGTTGCAATTTTCAGCTAAATTTTCAAGAGCATAATGCTTGTTTCTGAGCTATCCGAAGCAAAAACGCATGAGGTTCAGTTTTAGGCGTTCTGATAGCTCAATAAAATGCAAAGAGAGTTCTCGAAAATCAGCTGAAGTTAACTAAATTCTCCAGATTTAATTTAAATCATTGCGGAGTTCCTATGTTCATTTTAAAGTTTATTTTTTATTCACGAAGTTTCCCGTATTATTTTTCGTGAAAATTTACACAACATTTTGAAAATTAATCAATAGAATATCAAAACCGTAACGTTCATTACATTGCACACGCAGCACGGGATGGTTTCGACACGGATTATTTTTTTTTTTTTTTTTTTTTTTTTTTTTTTCACTTGTACAAGATTAATCTCGCATCCGCGAGATAACATTGTCCTTATCGAATTCGTCTCGTGCTCTTTTACCATTCAAATAAAAGAACAAAAAAGACGAAACAAATGATAAAAAGACACAAATAAATGTAATATACATTCTGTAGTTGTGATTTCTCCTTGCTGCCTGTGTGCTTTTACTTTTTTCTTTTAATTAGTGGCCAGTTAATATTGTAACATTATTAGTTTTCACGTTTTTGTAGCTGCTTTAAATACAAGCTACAAAATGCTACTATAGCAATTTATACCATACTAATCAGCGCGAGTTATTCCATGTTCTCGTCCGCTTCTTCGATTGTTTCCGAGATGCTACTTGCCGATTTGACGCTCGTTGACAAATCGTGAGTTACACGAGCGATTCGAGCAGCAGCTTTGAACTTTATCGCAGCCCGATGCTTCTCGGTTTTTTTCTTCCACTGAAAAGAATTACGTTAATGATTAATGTGTAAAAGCAGTTAATGTTTTTTTCCAAATTTATGCTAATATTGAAAATAATGTTGAGAATGCCGTATATTTGCATTTTATCTGAACATCGCTTTTTTTTTTTTTTTTGCACTGAGGGTGTGTTTGCTTTGAACATTTACGCGCTTTAAGCGTCAGTCTTTGTTGCTTTTTAAATAGGCCATTTTCATTTAGTGACTCAAATCGACTTTTAATATTGTTTATATTTTCCATTAGATCTGTGTCTCTGTGTCAGTGATTCATATGTCAACTTTTATTAACTCTATAAGTTTGCGCGAATAAATGCTTTTCTTTTGCCATAAGGAGCTATTAACATTCGCCAACTTAAGTCAACACAAGTCACAATAAATAGAAAGCACCCATTTTAACTCAAGTCAATACAAGTTTTAGTAAATGAAAAATATTTAGACCAAGAATAGACGTTCAAAACGAACGCATTCTCTATAAATCGTAAATCGCGTTCGATTGGTCGATTGATTGAATTTACCAATGCGATTCGTCAATTTTGCTGAAACTAGACTGGGTTCAAAGAGAGAAAAGAATCCTATTGCGCATAGGGGAAGAAAAGCGGGCAAAGTGGAAATAGCGTTTAGCCTCCGTAGTCAATCGAATCTTTATCTTTACAATGCCGTTACGACATTATATTTATAATCTTTAAATAATAAGTGAGAACATCTGATAGAATATTAATTTTCTCATATTTTTACTCATCGATAAATGTACATACGAACTTGAAAGCAAAAAGTGTACAAAAAGTGTAAAAGTATTGGTACACCAGACCTAATAATAATAATATTGTGTGATCTAACCTCTACAACCTGGCCGCGTGTAAATAAACTTCGTTTTGTGTACATACGACAAAAAGGAAATATCACGAAAAGATCAACAAGGACACAGGTATGTTTATTGTATTTTTAATAATTCTAACTTTTCCAAGTGTTACAAAGACGTATACAAAGTAATTGTTGAAGAAAGTGTCCTCACACACACTTGGGGCAAACTAACCTTTGCAATTACGCGCAATTACAAAACACGCGTAAAACTTGAAAAGTAATTTATAATGAAATAAACTGCTTGTTGATTTGCAAAGTAATTTACTGGTACACATAATAGTATTTAAATGAGAATATATAACGTATATATATTGTGACATTCGAGATTAAACTAACGAAAGAAAATCAGTTGATTATTTTCTTAAACTATATCTTTTGCTCACCTGTTCATCGCGAGATGGCACATTTGCGAGGTATTCTCCCATCTCAGGTTTGTTAGGATCAGCTATTGCTAATACTGACACACAGCCATCTACTGTTCCCAAGACAATGCTTTTACCGTCATAAGTACTGTCAATAGCACTCAGCTCAGCTTGTACTCTGTAATTTGCTATCATTTCACAATCTGAAGATCTGTGAAATAAATTACATTCAGATGTATACAATATTTAGTTTTCGACTAAATTCGTTAATGTATTTGTTTATTAATTGCATATGTATGTTTACCTAAAAACTCTGATAGTTTTGCGACCGCTGTGATAGTATAACACATACTCGTCTGTACGATTGAACATTGATATGACAGTAAATACACCTTCCGCGACTTTAGGTATGTATGTTTTCACGGTTGTACCTTTCTTTAATTCTATAAGTTCAAGACCTCCTCTGAAATGTAGGAAAAGAAAGTGAAAACATATTACAACACGTCTCGTATAAATACAATAATAAACAAAGATGTGTCATACAGTTGTATATATATACCTGCTAGGAGCGTATAAAGTATATTTGCCATCTTTGCTAATATTCCCACTCCATTTTGGAATTGTGCGTATAATTTTCTTCTTGTTGATGTCAAGAATTGTTCCTTTATCGGAACCAATGATTCCAATCCATTGCGGTTTGTTAGGCATCGGAGTGATGCATATAATATCCTAACATAAACTTATATGACAATGTTTTCTTTAGATTTAATTAGTAGTTCATTTTTATTTGATCTCTGAGGAAAATAATTACCTTAAATCCAGGCAATTTAATAGGTATTTTACTAATCAGTGCTCCTGTTTTTGCACTGTAAATTATAACGCAATCTCTGTTGCCTTTATCAGCTGCTGGCACCGCCAGGAAAGCGTCGTCTGATGTTATCACAACTTGACGGAACGGTGTACCGGTGTTGCTTCTCACAGGATATTCCAAAGAGAATATTGTTCTACCATCTAAAGAGCAAAACATGTTTGTTCAGTATTAAAAAAAAAATTGTTGGATGAAATTATCGAAGATTTTCCTACCAGGAATACTTCTCATAATGAGAATTGCGGTAGTTCGCACGTTTTCTACACCAACGGGATTATTTGGTCTTGAAACGGTTATGAACTTCGTCGAGTTCTCTACAAGCGTTAACTGCTTAACGTTTGATTGCTCTTCTTTGAACAACACCTGTTCCGTGATTCTATTCCACACGAGAACATTCCCCGATTCCGTTGACACGATATATCTGAAATAAAAAAATGTGCTTTTCTCGCTTTTCTCTCTGTTACTTCATCATTACCAGACGAAAATGAATTTACTTGCTGTCATGTGTAATGCAAGCGTGTGTAACAATCGCTCCTAACGGACTGTCAGCTAGCTTTGATATCAATTTGCCCGTTTGCAAATCCCAAATGCCTACGCAGTCTCTGGTGACGGTAACGGCTAAGTTGCCTTTCTCGGCTAAACTGTTTTCAACAATTCACGCAGTTGAAATAAATTGTATTTTTTCATGATTGATAGGATTAAATAAATAGGTACCTTATCATGTCTATCTGCAACTCGTGTCTATCGATAACATGCACTTGTTCGAAGATATTGTTAATGTTCCACACTTTAACGCTTCTGTCGATACTCGATGTTACAACGCTATTCCAATTTCCAACCGTTAGCGCCTCTAATTGAATAATCCTTGCGAAATGCGCGTCCAATACTTTTACCAATTCCGACGTCTCCAGTGACCAAACGTACAGATTTTTTCTACAGAACAATTTTAAGTTTATATCGTTTTTGTCATTCTTTCATGTTTGCAAAAAGAAATATTAAGTTTTACAACACACCTTACACCGGCGACAGCGTAATTCTTGGTACCACTGACCATAATCGAATTGGAGCACATCATTCGCGTGCTGATGTTCCTCACTCCGTTCGGCAGCATCAATACATGCGCGTTGCTTTTGCTCTCCAAAAACCACACGATAAATCCATTTCCGGTGGTCGCTAATAGCATTTCCTCTTCTCTATCCAGCTTCAGCTGCAACAGATATTCCACATCGTCGTTGTACGCCCTCGGCATATCGAAGGCTTTTTCCCAATAGGACGAGACTTCGTCGCACTTGTACTTCGTGACTCTATAATCGTTCTCGCTTGTGCACGCGTACAGAGTAGTTTTGTCTTTGCTCATAACCATGACGCTGAAACAATTTTTTCTACTGTTACTCTGTCATCTCGGAATCATCTTCTGAATATACGAATCTCATCTTCTTTTCTCACCTGTGAAACTGAAACGAATCCAGTGATATTTTCTTTCTGTAAGTGTGCAAAAGCATACGCGTGTCGTCGATGCTCCCCGACCAGAACACGATCCAATACTGATCCAAGCTCGTATACTCTACATCTGTATACAAAAAAACGCAGTTTTGAATATGCAACATATAAGCGAAGCATAGAAATATAAAAGATTTAGTGTGTTTTTTTTTTTACACAGAATCGGCCATTTGTTAGAATCTTCCGGGTTACTATGAGTGTCGAGCAGGTTTCCTCGCAGATCGAATCTGCACCATCCTAGTTTTCCATAAATGAAGGCGTATTGATTCATCAAATGCACGCCGTACACCGCGTCTTCGTTCGGTAAAGGATTGTCGATCACGACAAATTCGCTCGTCAAAGTGTTCAAAACGACAGTCTACGGCAAGTCATACATCGTGAAACTTTTTTCAATTATAAGCCAACAAAATAGCTTTCCAATTTTCGAGTTTACGACGTTGTAGACAAAAATGAAAGAAAAGAGCTTGTACCTGATAGTTAGTCGTGAAAGCTGCGGCGTATCTGTTATCGGGACTCAAGACCAAATGTTGCATTATACCTTCTACGCCGGGACTTACATCCCTCGTCATATCGCTGGTGCTCAGATCCCAGGTGATGAATTTATTGGAAATCGACACCACGTAGCGGTAGTCCGATGTCAAGCAAAAACCGAATACCGCGAACTGATGACCTTCCAACGAGTACTGAAAAGCAGCGTTATTATTTCAAAAAAAATTATTATTCCATTAGTTTATTTTTTTATTTTAGAAGATTGAAAAACGTCATATATAGTTAGAATATGCGGAATAATTAAGTTACTTTCAACGGTCCGCCGGGTGTATGCAGACAATGATAAAGAGGAAGTAAAGCGCAGTGCTTGACTCCGTCGTGATCGCATGCTCGCAGCAACATTCTCACATTGACGTTGCCGCCGATTTCCGGTAACAATCGACCGATCAACTGGGGCGCGAGCATGTCCGGATGATTTCCCAGAATCGCGCCACCTAATCTCAGAGCATCAGCGACCAACATGAGTTCTCTGCAAAACAATCATTCTGAATTATTAACAAAATCGTAAAAGATTCGAACAAAAGTTGAAATACTCTTTGAATGTCTGTGTTTGTTTGTATTGATGACTTACCTTACCAAACTCTGATCCTCGATGAAGTTACACGCGTCTTCGAAGTCAGAGAGCACTGCTTGCAAAGGACAAGAGCTCAATTTCGCGTGCAGCCACTCGTAGTTGAACAGAACGTTTTCGAAGAGATCCTTAAATCGCCGTGCTCTTACCAAATGAAATGGTAATTCGCCGAACTTTCGTAAGTTGTATCTCGAGATGGTTCCTTCTTTCGAATAAAATGCCAGGGGTTGCTCCGGCACTTTTCTGTCCGCCACGCCTTCCTTGTCTGTTAAATTGAACCTGCACAAATGTATTGCATAAAAATTCATATTATTTCTTTATATCTTTTCAATAGTATAGTTACATTTACAATTTATTTACCGATGTCTCTGTATTTCAGTGTATTTGAACGGTTTTGGTTTACCGCCACCCCAAATTCCCAAGTAATAATCAGCAATCATTGAATGAAAGTACAACGCCATATTCATGTTCTTGAAGTATCGTTCTCTGGCCGTGTCCCTGAATTGTCTGTGATACCAGTTCAGAACGCTCACACCGTCCGCCTCCCTCTCGCTCAGATAATTAGGCAGATCATTTCTTATTCTGGTCCACAGCAGTGGCGGAATGCGTCTGACTGGTGGTAAATGGTACTGATAAACGTCATCGAGAACCTTGTCGTCCAAGGAGATCAGATCCTCGAGCTCGGATTCTGACAGTCCCGATTTGGCGGCCGTGATATAGGCCAGCGCGTGAAACACCAGAATCTTGCCGTGCTGTTTCTCGATCCTTTCGAACAGCATCATTATGCTATCCATCACCGTGCTAGCGAGATGCGTGTCCGCCGGCTTCGTGTAGCTACGCCACCTGCAGATCTCCGCGAACACGAGCTTCACGAAGATCGGCAGTGAGCATTTCGAGATCGCGTTTGCTACCAAACGCCATTGATAGTTATTCAAGTCTCTTCTGGCTGTTTTCATCCACATCCTTCGAGAATTATTTCTCAATCAATTTATTTTTCGAGTCAATTTTATTTTGTTATACCGATATCGTAAAATTGCCTCACCTTATTACGTCCATAGCTAGATCTTCGCCCAAAGCGGTTACCTCGATGAAGCTTTCTTCAGTATCTATCATTCTGCGCAATAACTGATAATCTCGCGAGATCAGTGGATTTGATTCTTCCGCTGCGCATGATAAAATCATCTGTAACACACGCGTGTATTTTTTTCATTTATTAGAACTCTCGATATCATAGAGTTCACGTCTACCTTGCAGTTTGATGGAAGTCTCGTGGGTAACCAAGACAATTTGTTACCCTGTACACCTGTGAGTTGATCGACGCTGTCCAGAAACAGTAGAATAGGCTGTTCCGTGTTGGCTAAGGTCAACAGGTATTTGAAATAAGCTGTAAGCGGCACCAGATCGTCAGGAATCTCCTCGAACGATAATCCGTAATTGTACGAAATCTGGAAAACGAGAGTTTTGTTGCACACAACAGAACAAAAAAAAAAAAAAACCTACAAACGGAACACTCACTTGTTGACAGATTGAGATCAGTGTGGGAGTGAGCGCACTGCTGTCGGGGGTGGTACCAAGAAATCGAATTATGCTGACCGGTTTTTTACCGATGAGCCAGGTGCTGCTCGTCAAACCCGCGCTCTTCGCTAGCAGAGATGTCTTGCCGCATCCACCTTCTCCGTACAGCACCAATGGCTTGTCGCTGTTGTCCAGCATGTAATTCTTTATTTTCTCCAAAGTGTCCTCGCGTCCATAGAATACCTGAGAGAAAAAACTCCCTTCGTACCAATTCACTGCTCTTGATAGTCTTAAAGCTCACCTTCACAGAATTATTGCAAGCATGCAGATGTTGCAAAATCTCAGTTATTATCTGTCCCTGTGCGGAACTGTCTTCTTTTCTCATGGCGCGATCCACGAGTTTCACCATGTTCCGATAAAAGTGAGTGATGAAATGCTGAAGATACTCGCTATGAGTTTCAGGATCTAAACCTTCTCGCCCAACCCATTCCACCGTGTATCTAAGCAATATTTTCTACGTGTTTTATGTGGATCTTAAAAATTGCCTTTTTATTTTTTGTAAAAAAAATAAACCAAAATACCTCTGCAAGTTCGTGCTTTCGATTTTATTCGGTAATCTTTCGTCTCTGAGGTCAGCCAGTAATTTCGATGCTTCGTTGTCCAAACTTCTGTTAGCTATATCCAGAAACAAACTAGCTTTCCTCAGATTTTGTAGATTGATATTGTTAATGTATCGCACGTACGCCAAACAGTGATTTTTCGTATTTTTTACGTTCAATACCCCGTTGATCACTTCTCGCTCGGTCACTGTTTAAAAATGCGATCAAAACTAAATGTTCCCATTCTGATTGCATTATTGATGAAACTTTCTTTTTTGACATACCGGACATAAAATAATTATGCATTGTATCCTTGTCGAACTTTCCATTGTTAAACAGAGATTGCGCTCCTTTTCTAAATAACTTTTGCATCTTGCACATGGTGTCCCACCAAATTGCTTGATCCTCCTGCTGTAGCTTAGGTATTCTCTTAAAGACAACGCGAACAAGAAAATATAAGTGATCAAATTAATAGATAATTATGTAATAATAGTCTACTAAAATATATCACTAAATATTAATTGATTACTTTATTGTTGAAGTTTTTAAGAATAGACGAAATCGGTTGTAGTATACTTGTAGGCGGTACAGCATTGCTATCTTTTTTATACCACCTATCCAGAAGACTGACGTCCATTCCTTGACCTTCTAATTCGGTTCTTAACATTTCTAGTTCCGAACTGAGAACGTAAGTCGGTATGGGACGATATCCGTATTTTTGTCCAAGAAATACCTGCATATGTGTCACAAGAATATACGTTATGTAATTTTTTGTTATAGAATCGTTTCTTTTAAAAAGCAGTCTAAATTTTTTTTACTTTTCAAAAGATATCAATTGTTACTTCTGTTTTATAATATTTTTTTACAAATGTCTTCACACTTAAATTAAAATATAGATTTACAACAAACAATTTACAGTTTAATTGCTTACAACAAAATTAGGTCCCATAGACAGCCTCTGACAGTTTTCTATTTCTCTCATGCACAACTCCGTAGTCATGTGATCGTCGGTGGCTTCATCGCGTACGCCCCATCTCATGTCAACCACCTGTGGAAGGAAAATCAATCGGTTTTTATGTAAGTCGAATTTTAATTCTCACTAATAATGGGATAAATTTGGGATGATTTATTCTAATAAGAAAAAAAAAGAACACAAGAGATATACATAGGTATGACCTAAATGCATGTGTCAAGTTTAATTTTATCAAGATAAGTAATGTTTCGTTATGTATACAGTAGTGTGCCGCATTACTATCTTTCTCATATATGTGTCAAGACTCACCTGGAATTCTAAACCGTGTTTTTCTCTGCAATAATCCTTGAGTTTGGGATAACACTGAGCCATCAAAGTATTTCTCTCCATTGTTGTGTCTAAAATAATGTAATTATTGTTACTTCATATCGCAATTCTTTTCACTTTGATCGTTTTTTTTTTTTTCTATTTTTCTCTTATGTTTCTTATAAGTTTATATTGTCAAAGTTTTTGTTTTATTTATTGAGTTTTTTTTTCTTTTAACTACGCGTACTATGTGTAGCATACCAGTGAAGGTTGAACTTGTAAAGATTCGCACGATTTTCGAGCTGACGGCTGGTAAGGACTTCAGCGATCCCGAAAAGATCGAATCGATTGTCGTTTCATCCATTTTAGCGCACTTTGATTTCTCTAGCTCGTGTTAAAAGCTTTTAGCTCGATCGAGAGATCGCATCTGTAGTTGCTCTCGTTGCTCACAGCAGTGTTAGTAAACTGAGATCGGCACTGCGGTTACCGGGTCTTATGTATCTACAATAGGAGCATAGTGATTTTAGCTATATCGACTTCGTTTCTCTTCAAATGTTTCATTGTTACATTCTTACGTTATCCGCTATTGTGCTTTTGCGTTATATTACTACATCAGACTGTGGTATGTATAAAGGTAGTCTTTCTTTTTTTTGTCAAAATAAATAACTGTATACACACAACATTGTGTAAATTAAATTTTTGTCATATTAACTAAGTCAAGTGGTTGCTAAGGCTTGTTTACACAGTACGAAAAGTACTATTGATTTTAAAACATATATGTTTATATCCGTTTAAATAGATCATATTTATAACATATAAATATGTGCGATATGTTATGTAAGCTAGACGAACTATTTAATATCTATATAAAACTTTAATTATAACAATATGTAACTAACATAAAGCTTCTATAAGTGTGTGTATGCACGCACATATTCACTTTTACTGTACTAAAA
>QVOA01001302.1:0-21204 GCA_014825685.1 Pseudomyrmex cubaensis
TTGACTTCACATAAAGTGAACTAGTCAGTGACTCTATGATTAGAGTGAAAATAAGCCGGATTTTCACTCCAAAAAATTTAGAGAGTACATTCATAAGAATGTTCTTAATTTTCAACGAGCTAATATAATCTCGGAAAATTATAATTTCTAATCAAGCTCAACGCGCCACATCTTCTGCATTAAATTTAGTCGCAAATAAATTTGTACTGGAAGATATTTCACGTTTTTTTTTTTTGCGAACGTTGACAGACTGTGTCGCGACTGTGATCCTTAACTTTTCACGCGTAATAAGAGGCGACGATACTTCATTCACGCTTCATTTTGATCGATTACCAGAGACTCGCGCAGAAATGCGCACTTCGACGACAGCTTCGGAAACGGGAGTGGCTCTGAGACGCGGATTGGTGTCGGATAACTTAATAGGAGGCGCGTCATCGCGCTCGTTGTTAACGGTATTTCGCTGACAGCGCAAAATTATTTACCATGTCGCCGAAGGTGTCTCGACGGTAATGCGATTCCGCTCCGGTTCGTCAGCGTTAATGTTTCCGGATATTCTCCGTAGTTTACGGAATGCACAATCTTCTTTGCAACACACTTTGCGTACCTGACGCTCATTACGACGGGCGCGAAGTTGCCTGCGTCATTTCGCGTCGGTGCAAAAATTTTGACGTCGTCAAAAGAGAGACGCGCGCGCGCGCGCGCTTTTTGATCGAACAATTTTGAAATTATAAACTACTTGGGTCTTAGCAACGCCAATCGCGCTTTTTACATTTTTATCTTGTGCGTTTTCGCACAGGTCTGCAGAACGTGTAACGCGACCGGACACAATTGCGGGGTGGCTGAGGGGAGTAAAGCGGGTCCGGGGATCGACGGAGCTGATTTCGTCTTTTACGTATCCGCCATGCAAACCGAGAGATGTCATAAGGGTTTAACGGTGGCGTATGCCGCTCATTGCCAGCAGGAAGCTGCTTTGGATCGGTAAGTTTGATAAGAGAGAGAGAAATTACATTAATTCTCACGGAATTATATAATTAAGGTAAACAAAAAAAAAAAAACAATGTCGGTCGTAACGTGTGATTACGAATTTCGATATAAGGGATGAAAAATGTGTTGTTTTACTATCTTTCTTTTTTTCAACATGATAAATGAGCAAATGCGTTCAATTTTCGCGATATTTCGCGAGGTTCGAGAGAACATAATTAATAATGCATTGAATAAGCCGGTGCCATGATTGTAACACGCGCAATTCCAAGCTGCGTGTATGAACAGAAGGGTGGAACGAAAGCGCAAACACCATCTGGCAGGAGTATATTTCACGGGAACGTCGGATTAAATATTTGACAGGATTTATAAGAGAGATTATTTATGTGCAAGAGCGAGCGATTTAACAATGACGAACAAATTACTGACTTTAATTAAAGCGAAATATATTCCGTTCTGTACTTATGCAGCGAATGACTGTTAAACATTGCATCTCTCTCGCTGAAATATTTATAACAAACTGCTTCAAATTTGTTGCAAAATTACTTACAATCACGTATGCAATGCAATTATTATTTCCATTATGCGAGAGAAGAAATAGTTCACGATCGACAAAATCCGTAATTCTCGTCAGAATCCGAATTTTCGTAATGGAAAATTGCAGAAGCTCGTGATTTGACGTCTAACTTTACGACTGCGCACCGAAACGTGAACGCATATTGAGTAGATTAAATTTGTCTGTCAGGTACATACGTCGCGCGCACGTCGTACCACGCTCGATGTAAATGGCGTTGCGCGAATTTTTATTATTCGCGCGACGTCCGATCGTGATAGATCGACGATGTTCGTGCGTCGCGCCGCTGCGCCCGCTTACTTATGGAAAAATCCTTAAAATAAAAATTCGAGAAAGAAAACACATTTTACATAACATACACCCGGCGTTACGCAACTTTTCACATCGTAATATCGTTCGTGAGTAATCACAAGTTGATTAAACCGACACAAAAGAGAAATAAATAAAAAAAAAAAAAAAAAATCTTGGATTTGCGTTATAATTAAAATACACAAGGCGAGAGAGAAGAGGATTTTGCGGCTGCTGAAGCGAACGAAATTGCTTCCAGGCCGATAGCCGGTCATGCCAACCTGTGCCCGGGAAGCATCAGCACAAAACCGCAGGAGTTGGAAACGTTGCTGAGCACCGTTAAACACGAGATCCTGCACGCTTTGGGATTTTCCGTGAGCTTGTACGCTTTCTACAGGGATGAGAAAGGCGAGCCCAGGACGCCCCGAAGAAGCGATACCGGAAAACCACCTCTTAATGAAAAGTACGTTCCCCCACGTTGTCTTGTACATTTAAGGTTCTCTTATTATATGCACGCGAGAACTGAGAGGCCGCGAAGTGGATATAATTGTTGGAGCACTCGGAACGCGTTCGGCCCGCGTGCTGAAAATAAATGGTTACCTCCTTGGTTATGGAGAATATGTACTTTAAATTCGATTGCAAATACGGCGAAGTTACGTATTCAAGGAATATCTGATACTGTAGTTAGAATACCAAATGTCGCACTATCTGCGATCGATTCCCTTTACGTAGATTTCTGCCAATGTACAGAGAGCTTAAACCGTTAGCATAACATTACGACTTTAAAGTTAACATTAGGGATTTCTCTCTCGAGTAAAAGCCGCAGATTCGCTTGCAGTATTACCGGAGATATGAAGTTGTAAGATTGCCGGGAGATTCTCTTATCTGCTTAATAATCTGATCACTTCGGTCACACGAGAATGTTTTCATCAACTGACTTAAATTCGAAGAACTCGTCTTACCGTCTCTGACGATGAGAGAAAGACAGAGAAAGAGAGACGAAATCTTTGCGTTCATCTTTATCAAACTTATGTTCAAAATATTTTGATAAAAAATGGATACTTCGTCCGCTAATTCATGATTCTACTTTGTGCCGGCGTTTCTTTTTCTCTCTTCCTCGAAGCAGACGTCTGATGGTGTGTGTATCTGCCTTTAAAATTGGAAAATTCCTGGTATCCGGTTCTATTCGAGTCGACGGACCGTAACGAACTGGCTCCCGGCGTTGGCAGATGCGAGCTCTTCCTTTTTCACGCGTTCCTCCTTCTGTTTCTCCATTCGTTATTTCTCCTACTCTTTCTTCGCCGTCTTCCCATGTTCTTTTTTCAATCGCTCGCGACTCTTCTCCTCTGCCAAATAGCGAGAATCAAGTGAATCTTTCCACTTGGAATCGCGAAATTTCGCAGCTACAAATCGGTAATAGATTTCGAGAAAGGACTTTGGCATTCTCAACAAGTCCTCTTCGAACGTGTATAATTTTCCAATACGTTCTCAGAAAACGCGTTTCTCTCTCTCTTCAGGTCCGGTTTCTTCTGCTGATCTCGTGAATTATATCGCGTTGATTTTCAGCGAAGGTAGAAATTCTCTTCTTTTTTTTCTCTCTCTTCCCAACCTCTTCTGATAGGGCATCGTTCATCGAGTTACACAGCGTACGAGAATTATGAAGCCACTCCGGTAATGCATGCGGAACTTCTTAGACTCTCTCTCGCGAACTTTTTATCGGCGAGTTCTATGATTCTTTCCCGACGACGTCCCACGACTCAAATTGAGGGACAGAGATTTTTGTCGGAGATAGCTGCTCCGTTCCCTCCCCTTCCCTCCGTTCGTTCTTTTAATTTCCTTTCTTTTCGTTTTCCTTCCTCCCACATCCAACTTTCTCGCTTTTTCCTTCTGCTTCCTCGTTTCAGTTGCAGCCGTTCCCGTCTCGTTTCGCTCCGCTTCGCAGACGGCGGCGTTCTCCGTTACAAATTTCAGCGTTTCCTTGCATCTCCTCGCCATCTATCTCGTGAACTCGCGCGTTCTCACTCCTAGATCGTCTGAATATCTCCGGAGATCCTCTTACGTTTAAGGTTTACGCTAATCCGCGGCGATATAGATAGAGAGTGAGTGAGAGAGAGAGAGAGAGAGAGAGAGAGAGAGAGAGAGAGAGAGAGAGAGAGAGAGTTTTGACAAAGGATGTGTAGACTTTGTAACGCGACACGATATCGCAGTAGATATCATCGTACTTGCGAGATGATACTTCTTTTTCTTCCAGATAAATAATTTTATTGCTGATATAGCTTTCCACTCAATGTTCGTTTTTTTTAAGCGTAGAAGTTCTCCAAAATTATTAAAATTCTTTTACGTTTCTAATAACATTTCTACATCATTCATTACAGTTACAGCTTTTATCATTAATTAGTTATCCATTTACCTAATGCATCATCGCATTTGTTCTAATTACTCGTTTTGCATACATGCAAATTGTTTATATTATTTAAACATTTTGACAATTAAATTGAAATCGTCATTTTGAGAGAGTTGAGAGAGAGAGAGATAGAGTTGCAACGACAAATTACGGTGTATAACGACGCACGAGCGATACATTTTTATAGCTCTGTGATTTGTCGCGAATTAACTTGGAAAAGCTTTTCGATGAGATTTGAAAGCCGCTCTCACGGAAGCAAGAAATGAAGTTTTGCGAGTTTAATCCTCTCCTTGTTGCTCTTGTATAATGCGAGATTGGAACTTTTTCTTTTTTATCACCGACAACGTTTATATTCGATTTGTCTGCTCGTGTTCTGTATCGCGTTATACACGATATTTCTCTACACAAGAACGCCCCAAACAATTTATGCATATGAGATACGCTGACGAGCGATTTTGCTCTGACGCTCAAGCGTAATAATATTTTTCACCTCGTGCTCGTTGCCGGCAAAATGGCCATTCGCGAATTCATCCGTCATGTCGGAATAGGATAGAGGAGGGGCCGCTCGCTGTCGAAAACAGCGTTTCGCCGACGTATCGCATCAATCACTTTATCGGGTAGATGAACGGAGAACGAAAATATGCAAGAGAAGGAGATAAAGATAAAGAGAAAAAGGGAAAGAGAGAGAGAGAGAGAGAGAGAGAGAGAGAGAGAGAGAGAGAGAGAGAGAGAGGTGGCGCAAAGTCAAATCGAGATATTCACACGTATGACACATGCTAAATATGCAAAAAACATAATCCGCTGCTTCCGGCGATGTAAACGGAGATCGCAGAAAAAATAAGCTGAATAAATAATTTTAATCGCATTAAGAATTTCGATCACTTTTGTAATCAAATCCGCATGACGGATGTTCAATAATTCCGTAACTTTTTATTTTCTAAAGCGAATTAGAAACTTTCTCTGTCTCTCTTTTTCTCAACGTAGAATCTTTCAGGTTTATTTTTCATTATATGCTACTTTTGAGAATATGACGAGATTTATTTCCGGATCCGATTCTCAATTCCGGACGAATTCTGCATTCGCTGTGTGCAGCCCGGTGTAACGCGCGGTGTGTCATAGCGGTGAGATTATTATAGCGACGAGACCCTCGCCGCCGGTTCAAATCAGCATATGCTAATAACATTCGATACTCGTTTCGGGCAGGTTACAAACGCACCAGTGGAGCGAGAACACGATCAAAACCGTACTCAGGCCCCACTGGCAAGTGCACGGCGGCTACGTGGAGAGGACCATGCAAATGATAGTCACGCCTCGGGTACGCGCCGAGGTTCAAGCGCACTTCAATTGCCCGGAACTCGAGGGCGCGGAACTGGAAGACCAGGGCGAGGACGGCACGGCACTCACGCATTGGGAAAAGCGCGTGTTCGAGGTGCGTGACGTCCGAAATTCCTGATTTGGTTTCCCTCTCGTGCATCCGTGACGCAATAATCTTCAAACGGGAATATCTTCAGCTGGCGCGATGTAAATCCGACTTGTGAAATTCGTCGATTTTGACGTAGATTTTCGAGCATTATTTGTGAGGATTTTATTTTATTTTTTTCAGATATATCTTAACACTAAAACTTCCAACTCCGTTTTCAGATTTTTTGCTTTAATTGAAGATGAATGATTTGTTGAGTTCAATGTTGTTTTGGTTCAATTATAACTTTTATTTTAAATAAATTAAACATATAAAAGCACATTTACTGTATTTTTCAAACATCCGTCAAATTGACTGATGTGGTAAAACTAGGGTATACATTCATTCAACATCGGTAGTGTTGATAAAAGCAAATTTCATATTTTATTTTAAGCGTTGTAAATCGCTGAGATTAAGTGATTTTTATTTTTGTACCGAAACGTTACGTTATGCGCGTGTTGCAAATCAGCATTTTCATTTCGCGGATTTGAAGTTTTCGAAAAATTTAGTCAACGCTCGCCCGTATCATAGATCGGTTTTTCCGTTTATCCAGAACGAGGCTATGACGGGGACACACACGCAAAATCCAGTTTACTCGAGAATAACGCTCGCACTCATGGAGGACACCGGTTGGTATAGCGCCAACTATTCGATGGCGCAGGAGCTGGGATGGGGAAAAAATCTCGGATGCAATTTCGCCATGAAGTCCTGCAAGGAATGGATATCCTCCAAATCATCCCTGCTGTCGTGAGTAACACCGATGGCGTTTGATAGAGCGAACGGTGTCGCGATAATTGCGTACGCGAAAATATATTTTTAACATTTCAGAAGCAAGTCAATACATCCATTTTGCAACAAGGTGAAACAGGACCCGTTGCAGACCGAGTGCACGGACGATCGCAGTTCAGTGGCTTTGTGCAATCTGGTGAAACATCCCCAACCGTTACCGAAAAAATATCAGGTGAGCGCGATGATTTAACATATTCGACATATTCGAAAAAGAGAAAAAATGCCGGAGAAAATATTAATATTCAAAATCAAGATGTAATATAAGCGAGAGATGTCTACGTATAGTCGCGGCCGCGGTATGTGAATATTCATGGAACGCGAAGAATCTCTTCGGGTTGACGGTTTCTTCTATTGCAGAACTTTGACTCAATTCCCCATGTAACACCGGGGGAGGAACAATATTACGGCGGGTCGGTATCTCTGGCGGATTATTGTCCTTATATACAGGAATTCACGTGGAGAGCGCGGAATATAGTGGTCAGGGGTTCTCACTGCCTGTACGAGGAGAATAATCCGCGTAAGTCTTTGCACGCGCGTCGCGAGAAAAGCGCATCTTCTCTCAGACGTGTAATGCGCAAATTCTTCTTTCAGATCCGGACAAGAATTTCGCGTTAGAGAATTACGGACCCCATTCCAAGTGTTTCGATCACACCAATGACATGTGGGAAGAGAGAACTTGCAAACAAGCGCGACAGTGGCAGCACTGGGGCTCCGGTTGTTACTTGTACAAGTGCGAGGCCAACAGACTGCACATTATTGTGAGTTTTTTATTTTTTATATCCCGTTGCGACTTATAAAAATTCTCACGACACACTTGCGAGCTTTTTGTAGGTCGTAATAAACTTCAACGTTTCATTTCAAGGATAATGAAATATAAAGTTTTTCAATTTAAAAAAAATAAAAGAAACATTTTTTTTATTCTTTTAGGTCGGCAACTACACTTATACTTGTTACCACGCTGGACAAGAGATTATTATAAGAATTATTCAGAACGGCTGGTTGCACAAAGGTGCACTAATTTGTCCCCCGTGCCGCGATATTTGCCAGGTACGCGAGAGAGAAAGAAAGAAAAAATATCGTGCAAAAAAATTGTTTAAAAAACTGGTGTACTTTGCGCGCGATACGCAGCGCATTATACAATAACAGTAAAAATCAATAAATCTGTTTTTTTTTTTTTCAGGCGGAATTCAAAGCAAAAGGTGTTGAGTGCAAAAAAGGCGACGAGCATCCACCTTCCACATTTTATCACAAAGACTATCTCCACTGTGCGTCCGCGGATAGTCTCGGTCTAAGTATATCAACGCTTATTACCGCAGTCTTATTTCTCATCGTCAGATGATACGCCGTTTATTTTAGTTAATGTTCTAGAGTTATTCATTATCTAGGTCTGTAGGCAACACTTATCGACTCACAGTTCATATCTCGGCAGTGAGATTTTCAGTCCGGTCTGAAAATACTTCGTTTCTCGCGATTTAGGACTTGTCGTCGCATTATAAAAAAAAAAGAAAAAAAACGTAAATAATATCGTGATGACAATCGTGATCGTGCTTTTTATCGGAACGAAGCATTGATCAAACTGTCTGAAAACAAACTCAACAATAATTATTGACTAGTTTCACATGTTGCAGCGCGCGCGATAAATTCACGATTCGATTTAACAATTTATGGTGATAACATGACGAGGCATTATTGGGTGCCAATCTATTATATATGCTTCCCTGAGCTGGTTATTCATCTAGCCAACTTGCTGGTTTTATTACCATATGCATGTACGTTTTGATTACGATAAAAATTCATACACACAATGCGTATTTTCGTCATTACACGTTGTGTGAACGAGAAATATTGTCTCCAAAAAAATAATGATAAAATTGCGCGCGCTCGATTTAAGATTATTATACTATAGATAATTAAGTAATAACGTTATATCTGACTGATACGTACACACGGACTGCAATCGCTGCCGATATAAAATCCAATACGCGATTTTAAAAAAGAATGATATAAATTATACAATAATTATAAGAACTAATAAGCTTTGTTTCTTTCTACGTCTCTGGAAATTGTATTCGAATCGGGATAATTAAGCCGTTTAATTGTTTTTAATATTTACAAAAAATTCTACATTCCAGCAAAAGTATAATATATATATTGGCTTTTGATACATGACTTTTTTTAAACAGCCTGTTAGCAAGAAAATTCTTGACGACACATGTAAAAGAGAGTTTATAATATAAGTTGTGAAATATGCATATCGAACTATATACATACATATATGCATAATATGGACAAATGTAAATGAAAAAATGTAAACTGAAACGATTCTCAAAAGTATATTTGATAAGCTAGGATATATCATGAATTATTGATCGTTGCGAATCTGAGTGCGTGTATTGAATGCGTATAAAATAGAAAAACTAAGTCTTTGTACATATATACAGTTTACAAATTTTCAATGATGCAAGAGAGCCACGTGACCATAGCTCTTTTTTGCTTAATACAATGTTAAAATCTCAAAACAAAAATAGCATATCTTATTTGATTTACGTTAAATATGCATATCTAATTGTGTCATCCATATGTGTGTATAGCAAAAATACAAAAATCTTGTTTGCATTCCATTATTTAAATCTGATATGTCTGTTTTTGACCATGTGCAACTTTCTCATCAGACAGTCATTTTTACCACCGACTTTTATGTTTGCTGAAACCACACGATTTCTTGTGTGCTTTACCACGAATATAAATATATTAGCGCCGTGATTTGCGTAGATTACTCGTAAAATAAAATATCTCCGATAATGTTACTGGATACAATCCAAATGTAGGTTCGTGAAATCTTCAGTGTACAAATTGAAGTCTGTATATTAATCATAAGATACATTTGTTCTATTTTGTGCAAGAATTTCAATTGAGCAAATTGAAGTAATTTTTGACATTCCGAGGCATTTATTTGGATTCAATAAAAACGTCCTTTCCATTTTTTCCAACGCGCGCGTATACTAATTTAATAAATATTTGAAAGTTCTTAATATAACCACGAGAGAATTTAATATAATTTTGTACAGAAATCACATGTATATCTAACACATGTACTATGTACTTTGTAAAAAAAATTAAGATGATCACAGTATTGCGTCCAATACTGAGATGTGTATTCGAGAATATTTCTCGTGGATTCCTGTCGGTTTTGCTCGACATGAGAACGAATTTTAATTCGCGTCAGCACGCACCAGAGGTAAATAATGTTAATATATTGGGTGCGGTTAAAATAGAGGAAGCGAATATGTGAGAAAAAATTTATTTCAATAACTTTAAGACCCAATTCTAAGATGATATATTGAAGATATATAAATAAGTATGCGTGCACGAGTGTGTGCTATTCAACTACGTGTATCATAGAACATATTCAAAATTCTCAACTGTTACGTTGTGAGATTTTTATGAGAAAGATTATAGATTCATATTAAATACGTATTAGAATGTATGTTTTGGTCTATAACTTTGGGTTTTGTTTGTTCTTTAGCAACAAGCTTTGTCAGTTCTTGTAGTTATATATTACACGATTAAAAAAAATTAAAGTTTCAACAAAGATATTTCATATATTTTGCGCGATTAAGAAAAATTGCATATAATTGCAAATGTTTTTTTTTTAATTGAAGTATATAAGCTATTAGCATATAATATTTACACGAATGACTATAAATATATATATATATCTTTTGTAGAATATATATATAATGTTTCTAATAAAACTATTTTTAAGATATATTGGAAAAAGCACGCGAATGATTAGATACGAAATTTTTAAGTGCGTTGTCTTTTTTGTAGATTTTTCGGATTCAAAATTTATCAAGTACAACTTATCGTTATTGTTTCTTGTTTTAATTCTTGCGACAGAATATTCGCTACAGATTTAATATACACTTTTAATATACACTTTTTCAATTTTTGGGAATGTGTATTGGTAGCGTAATTAATAATTTAACTTTTGAATAAATTGTGCCATTATTAAAAGAAAAAGAATATTCCTCGTGAATTAGAGACGTAGTTTTATCGAAAATAATTCATCCAGAAATTGTTAATATCGGTATAAGAATAAAAAACTATGAAAAAATAAACAAATCTTCGATAGTTGACTAAGACTTAAATACGTATTTATATATCAGAATATGTTCAAGAAGTGAGATTATTTTTACAGTTATCGAAAGATTGATATGACTATAAAATATATGTGCGTCACGATGCAGGTTTATTTCAGTTTAATATAATAAGAAATATGATAAACGATAGCTAAGTTTTAGCGTTAATAATAGTTACACCATGCGCAGATCTTGTCGCCAAATTGCATTTAATCCTCCTTTTGTGGGTTTTATTGACACATGAGACAATATTTTTCTGTAGTTTGTAAAAAAAACTTGTCCATGTTTACACACTCTTAAAATTCTCCGAAAATAATCATTTGATACGACACATACAAATAATTAAAATTTAAAGTGCGAGCTTGTAGTTGTGAAGGATAAGCAGAAATATTAAAAATCATATCATAATAATATGAAAAAGCGGTCACACAAAGGAGGATTTTTAAAGCTCAATTGTGCGTTTAATCACAGCATTGAGTTTTCAGAGTTAAAAAGTATGCGCACTTTTAAATCTATATAAAGTGTTTACTGTATAATTACGTGAGCACACTTTGAAGTATATTTTAATGTAACTGCAAACACTGCGCTACACCACAGATAATAAAAATAATTAAGCCACTTTTTTGCATCGCAGCACATTACAAGGTGCTCACTACCTCGGCTACATTAAGCAATTTCTGTATTTTCTTGCAAAAGGGGGTAAATAAGAAATGTATTGTAATACGAAACTCTCTTTTGGTTTTTTGTTTTTATGAATAAAACAAAATTATGTATACAAAGTAATAAACAATTTAAAAAAATTTAGAATACGAACGCGTTGATTTTTTTTTTTTTTTTGGTTTTGGTCTCTATATTTTTCAGACAAAAAAATGTTATGTGTGTTTCTCGTAAGAAATAAGATGCAAGGATATTTCTTCTTGTACGAATTGATTATTTATTGACAAACATACGCCATGTTACGATTATATACATTATTTCGCAGTACAGTCGTTCGCAATCGTCGTCTGCAATAATATGAAATATGCTGCTGTTATCGAAAGTTTAATAAAAACTTTTCCAAGAAACTTGTACTAAACTACACCTAACAAGGATTTGTATTTTTAATAACAAGGATTCTTATCTGGCAACAAAACAGTTTGTTGAGGCTTTGTTAAAATTCAATTATAACTAGTCAATAATTAAAAATTAGGCATTTTCTTGTATATTCGAAACTTCACTTGTTAGAATCGACGCGATAATTAACTTACCGACCGACCTGCGATCGATTTTCGTCCGATTTACTGCTAACAACTCTTTTTCTTTTTTTAATATGGAAAACAATATATAGCAGGTAAATAGATTTTTACTGCAATGTACATAGGGCTAGTCTTGCTCTTTGTACGATTTCCAATACATATACACATATCTCCTGTGCGTTCTCGCACACTCGTCTCTGTCGTCTTACACACATGAAAATCTCCATTAGATGTTCATCAGACGTCACATATAAATAGTATTATGGACGTCCATTAGACGTCTAATGGACGTTACGTTTGTGTTGGCTATACACGCAAACAATTGATTGCCTTGTCCCTTGTGTGTAGGTTTCTCAAATAATGATAATTATCTAAAGCCTCTTTTTTTTTAAGTAATTATCATTACTGCTCATTAAACCGACGCGGAGAGTCCGTTTGCCGATAAATTATTCACAGAACATTAATTCAATACATACTCGTCTAGAAACAATTGGGAGTTTCAAGTTCGCGATGATTTACGACGCCAACAATGTAATCCCTGGTCTAACAATATGATTCGAATACAAAATGCAGCTATTGTACTTAAATTAATTACGGCGCGCGTTCAATTCCTATAGTTTGCTCTGCAAAATGAATAGCCGAATTAAATCGACTGACGCATGCGACGCTTTGCAGAGTTGTTTACACAATATTTTCTCCTCCCTTTCTCGATTAACGCTCTGTCGATTTACAAAAGGTACCCCCGATTAAGGCATTCGTTCGGTTGGTGATTATTAAAAGTCTCATTGGTTACCCAAATAATCTAACTAGTCGCCGTTTATTTGCAATTAGCTAATTAGTAATTATCTTACCTAAAAATTCTATCTATACGCGTAAGTCGTTATTATTATTATTATTATTATATATACGTCAAATTGTTGAATACAAAAATCGATTCGTATTCGATTCGATACGAAATAACGCGAATCGCGTAATATCGTCGCGGACAACGAGCTGTCTCGTGTCGATGGTAAATCGTTTGCAGGCAGTGTTTCATTTTTTACTGTCCTTTCTTCAATCTATCCTTCACAAATTTTCTCGCTATATGTCTAAAATTGTTTTCAATTTTTTGCCTTGACGCTATTGGTTCTACTCTTGCGGTTTATCACGTTGAAACATTTCGAATGACAATTCTCTTTCTTGCATAACACACGAGTCATTTGTTTGCATTTATAACACTACAAGAACTTATCTCTTTGAGTGTGTGTGTGTGTGTGTGTGTGTGTATGTGTGTGTTGTGTATGTGTGAGTGATTTCTGTATAAAGCTACATACCTAAAGCGATAATTAATCTCATTTTCGGCATTAACGGTTTGCATACTTAATGCAAGATAGATAAGATCTTTTTGAAAAAGCGCAAATAAAGAGAAAGATTAATTTTCTAGAAAAACTATTTCAATGAAATAGTTTTGCAATGTGTAAGATATCGCGTGCATTTGGAATTTTTAAAATGAGTTTTCTTTAGGAATATTTTTTTACGGTTTATCAATATTATTAACATTATTATTTCTTACTTGTGTCAGAATAAGAGAATAATATATTCAAAGGATAAAACACGCCATTGCTTTTGCGTGTGCAAATAATATATATATACATATACACATTAATCAGCTGATTATACTTTTTCTTACA
The DNA here is from genome assembly GCA_014825685.1 of Pseudomyrmex cubaensis. NCBI lineage: Eukaryota > Metazoa > Arthropoda > Insecta > Hymenoptera > Formicidae > Pseudomyrmex > Pseudomyrmex cubaensis. Next base: position 13,543 of record QVOA01001302.1, read on the forward strand.
TATGCAAATACGTGAGAGGTACTTCGGATAAGCAGCCTCTTGAGATTTCAAACGTAAGCTGGATATTAGACTTTCGTGGCAGAAGCTTCAAAGAGCTCCGTATTGCCATCTTGAGATACGGTACGCTTCGTTATCGACAACCTTGAAAGCCGAAACTAATGATTTATCAGCCGGTGTACGATAATAAATACATATATATACGTCGAATAAAATATTACAGTGAATTTTATAGTTTCACATGAACGCAGGTGCTCATACAGCAGCGTTTATTTTTACAGAACCGCGTCGCCAAATGTGTTTCTTAATGCTTAAACTTTCTAAAAACTGTAATTCTTACCACTTATAAACCTAACTAGCATGTAGTATTCTCCCGAAGAACTTAAACATTCTGAAACGTAAAACAAACTTGTTTGAATATAAATGGTAATTTGCATTTAAATCCCATCTAAGTTTATATAACGTCATAAGAGAAAGAGAGAGAGAGAGAGAAAAAAGAGAGAAAGAGAGAGAAAAGATATTTAGAGAAGAAAAAAAACGGGTCATAAATTTTCGAAGGAAAATTTTTGATAAGATAAAGCCGTACAGAGCGGAATTTTTTTTTAATACAAATAAATCCTTCCTTATCAGAGAAGAATGTTTGTATCGTTACACATTGCGAAAGTGTAATTATATTTCGTGCGAATCTCATGTATTAATTATATAGTCGCGACGTTGAATTTTATTTCATTTGATTTGAAAAACGTGTTGCGTATGAGAGACTCGGCGTTGTCGACCTCATTAGCAGTTCCATCTTCGATCGTCTCGGCATCTTCTCTCAACAGAAAAGCCTACGTGTCAGTGGAAGGTAATTTCTTCTTATGTACAAGAAGATTCTATTCCACCAACACATAACGCCACAAACATGTACAGCATCGATTCCGTGTTTCTCGTTTAAAGCAGAAATGTCATTGCCGTTTCTCGGATGGTTCGATGAATCTTTCGATATATAATAGTTCAATGTAATTTCGTATATAATTTATTTCTATCTATAAATAGGGTGAAAAATTTTATTCAATTCTATACGCTTGCAAGTCTGACGTAAAAAAGCAAACCTCTAGATATACACGTTCGTTATTATTTTAACAAATGTAAAGAAATAATAATTGATAAATTCGTGTTTGTTGTAATTAAATTGCATTACTCCGCCTACATTACGCAAATAGATATAATGTGATTAATTTGCGTTTGTTTAACGTTTTCGGTAAATACTTTTTGTTCAATATTCCAAGTAATAATCCGAAGAAAACCTGAAAAAGATTAAATTTTTGCGATAATTGTGAAAGCAACACTTTATCTACAAAATTTGTAACGGTATAAAATTCTGCGATATTAAAAGGATGATTCCTCTTTTCTTGTGCGTCTCTGTCGAATTTTCTATGAATTACGTGCAACTATTTTACGAATATAACAAATTACGCCTCATAGCGATGAGCTCCTTATTCTTGAGCAACCAATCGTCAAAATCGCGTGTTAAAATATTTTTTCGCCACGCAATTTTCAATCGCAATTTTCTTCGTGCAGCGTGAGTGTGTCGCACTAAATATTTTACATCGTCTCAATTAAATTCTTAATAAATTGCATCTTCAGACTCAACAAAAGATCAAAGAATTTCCGCGAGAACAAACCTGTATTGTAAATTTTAGGTATCTTTACTTTAAAGCACACTTTAATGTAATAAAGCGCGAGAAGTTTAAAGTTCGAGGAAGAAGCAATTTCATGGTCGAGCGCACTTATTGCAACGTGAACACTCACGCGTTAATAATCAATCGTGGAAAACGAAGCATGGATGCAGTCGCGAATGACGTTAATACTCGCAAAGTCCTTTCCTCGCCGTGATTAAACATCTCTCTCTGTACATCGTCGAGAACGGCGCGATTAGTGTATCTCCCGTTAACGCCGTAATTAATTTCTGTAATCGATCCCATCGTGCGACACGGGAAGGAGCTAATCGCGGTATGTTGTCGACACGCGTTTACGAGCGTGGAATTCGCGCGATCAAGATGCTCTCTCACGTTTCCTACTCTGCGGGAGATCAAGAAGCGCTTACGGAAAATTTCAGATGGTAATATACCACGATCGCGCGTATATATGTACGTACGCGCGATGTTTGTTTCATCGCGTTTCCAGACTCCGAATAAGATCCGGCAGACTCTTGAAGCGCGCGTACTCGAAGCCACGACCACGTTGATCGTTTTCTTCCTCCTCGACGCGCGAAATCCGCCGCCCTCGTGCCAGCGAGGGTGCGGCGTTGTCCTCACGACAATGTTGTCCACGGAAGAGTTGAAGCCGGCTTGCCGCCACGCTGTACTAACTGCCGTTGTCTGGAGATCCGAAATCCGTCTGCGTGGCGGCATCTCTGGCTAAAAGTCCCGTCCAAGGACGCGTTTATCATTAGCAATTAAAATGAGACATTAAATGAGACTTGAAAAACGTATGTACAAAACTTCGTCAAAATTACTGAGAACGATATTTAATATTGAGTAAACAACTGTGTTTGCCAATTTACAGGGAAAAGTGGAAACACATAACGGTAAAATTCAAGAAGTAAATTTATATCTTTATTTAGTAGATGAAATTACTGAGTTTTCTCTTTTTATAGAAAGCTTTAAAAAGTACGTTTTTTTTTAATTAGACATTTTTTTAAAATAAAACAACCAGTAATTCTTTGTAGTAAAGCACGAGATACAAAGATATTTTGTACCATGTAGAGTTATAAAAACAAATACAACAGTTTAATCACGGAGGACGTATCTTTCTCGTTGCGTTTACGTATTTTTATGGAATGTTCTTTAATTATTCCTCTGTGAAGATTTCCTCGTAAAATTTTCAAAGAACACACTGCTGCCTTTTAATATTCAATATTAAATATCTTCGTCTCTACTGATGTTAATGTATCTTCGTAAATTTTTTATGTACATTAACGAAATTATAAATCATCGTTGCGTTTCCATTTGCAAATATTAATTTATCAAAAACCTTTAAATGTTCATATTTGCGCACGAATTAAGAGAACATTATTTATGTAGAAGCATTAAAATTACATAGATTTAATGCATCGATAAACAGTTTTAATTTTAATTAATAAAATAACAATCAAAGCGTAAACACATTCGGTGCAGATTGACCAAAGACTCTGTCATTAAATTTTAACGCGATGCTAACAATGAATCTTACACAATGTAGAGAGAGAACAATGTTTGTGACGATGAATAATAGAATAGAGGCATATACGTATACATATTTGTGCGTGGACGCACCTCACGTGGACGCGGCATCACTATGTGTCACGTGTCCGGTCTCCCAAGGGAGCGGCGGCGGCGTATTCGCCAGAGATAATGAGGAACAACGCGCCATTGAGCATCGTTCCATTGAGCAACGCTCCAGACCTGAAATGAAAGATCAATTCGAATGGCGAATAAGATCCACGCCGCGTTGTTTACCGACAATTCGCGCTACGTGCAAAACGTTTACGAGTATAAATATTAATTACTTTTGCACCGCGCTCAACAATAGATCCGAAACGAGAGTTGCCAGCTACGAGTTAAATTTGTACTTCGATTTTCCGTGCGTTTCCGTTCCCGATTGCACCCTTATAAACCCAATTAAACGCGACATATTTACAAATATGATCGTATATGCTTTCGCGAGAGTATGACATTTTCAGCAAAAATCGCGTTTATTTCGTTTGCGCTGCTTAAGAAACGAGTTTCTGTATTTGATATCACGTGCGCGCTTCCACACAAGTGAAATTAAAACAACTGTCAAGATCGCGACAGGCGAAGTTGTACCGAAAAGATTTAATTTTTAAATTCCGAAAAATTCTCTGATTTCCTCTAATTTTAGTTTTTACACTTTAACATAATAATAAATATTAATTAATTATTAGTTAAGTTATTATTAATTGTTACTAATAATTATTTATAGTGAGAAGAAAGTTGTTTGATATTAGATTATTTCAATTTTTTTATGTATTTGTGTCGATAATTTCTTTTTTAATTTAGTTGAATAAATAATTGATGGTTTTTTTCCAAAAACCTTGTGAATAATTTAAAAAAAAGTTATTAAACACACTTTCTCTTTACAACTTTCGAAGTAATGTGATATTTTGTAAAATGTAACGATCAATAATTGCATAGAGCGAAACGCGTATCGCAGCACAGTGTCAACAGTTATAAAAGTTCGATGTATGCGTTTCTTCGTAGTTCGCATTTGCGTGTGAGCGATGACACTAATTATCAGCAGCAATTACTTTAAATCTCCACTTATAGATGTTACACTGAACGCGCGCGAGTACGCATTTATTGCCGATAATGGATCGTCGTCGAAAGATCAATTTTCCCCCGGTTTCATTTGCACAAAACACTGATTATGTTAATCCCGTCGTTTTCGCCGTGATATCATCGATGTAAAAGCGACGCGAATAAATTTTGTTGCAATTAACGCGATGGATCGATCCGACGATAATCCATCGTCATATATCACATTCTAATTTAATAACTTATAAGCAATTTTGTGCTCTAATGGCCCGAACTATTAGTTCGATCTATTCGAAACTTCGTAGAAATATTAAAAATAAACTCTCAATCATGCGTGAGGTTCTTCATTCGAAATGATACGCCGCGCGGATGTTCGCTTCTTCGCTTCTAACGCGACACGACGTTCTTCTTCTGCATACCTGATAAACCGAGCGACGGTGCGACGTCCATACCAGCGATGCTGCAAACGTCCAGACCGCCGGTGCTGGTCGCGCAGCAGTGCTGCTTCGCTCCCAGTGGCTTAGATCTGCAAAGAATCTGCATATAAAAAGGAAATTAAAAATTTATCCCCCAAGCACATCAATCGTGACAAGTACGCGGCGCCGACGGCGGAAGAATAAACGTGCACAAACCTGCAAACAATAAATCAATCACTATAGGCAGATTTTTTATAAGTTTTTTATCGAACACCTCGGCAAGATAAACTCGAAATATTTGCTCGTGAGCAAGCGGCGATAATAAATAATGGCGACATTATCACGCGGTTCTCCCCCGACGATCGAGATACATGGTCGTGTCGCGATGTGTGTATGCGCATGCGCTCGCTTATCATATATCAATGTAAAATAGTTTCTAATTGCGTGTTATATGTGCATGTTGCCGCGAGCGTAAACTTCTCGCAATTACGCCCGCTTCGAAACGGAATACTTGAAATGCGGCGGTCCTCGAGGAATAGAGAGTCCGATATACATTTGCGCATATTCACTTATTACGAAGTACGCGTTACACCGCATGTAATGAAACAATATATCAATCGTTTAGTTGAGAATTTATCACGGCAGCAAATTAAAGTTGAGCTTATTTAATTATTTTTTAGATAATTTAGGTTTGTTTTCGTAAATTTTCGTGATCGTGTTGAAAACAATGACTCTTTTCACGTGCAAGAATGTTTTCACTGAATAAATAGTTTTTGTATTTATGTCTGCTTTTATATTTCAAAATATATTTTCGCCGTAAATTTCTTTCTTCTTATGAAAACAAAAGACAAAACAAGTTTTTTACACGCATTAAGAAATTGAAATTAAATTTTGCTTAGATTTTTATATGTTCATAAAAAGAGTCATAATTTTTTTCATAGTTGTATATAAGTTTTTATATATGTATATAAGTTTGCGTGTTTTACGTTAATGAGATTTTTGATAAGTTTAGATGATATCGACGTCAAAACAAGTATGCGAAAATTAATTAATGTCCGCAAAAAATTCTTTAAAAAAATTTAATAAACGAATTAACATACCTATTAAGGCTCATATATGGTTTTAAACCTAGTAATAAATTTTCACGGTGGTGAGAGCCAATCGCTGGATGTTTTGCGGATAAATATATTTAAATGTATTTATATTTTTAAGAGTGTAAATTCTTGCACATTATTTTGAATTGAAATTTTTCAATTCTAAAATCATATAGGGTGCTTGATTTGCATCTCGTAAACATTTAATTGTTACCAAAATCGCACAACTTCTACCGCGCTCGTAATAGTCCATCGATTTCCATTTTTCGCGAAAATGATGATATCACTTGTATCTGCGTGAAACGCGGCGGCTTTTACTTCAAACGAATGTGAATTCGTTTGTCGACGATCAATCGGATCGCGGCGCCCGGTTGTAAAGGAATATCAAATACGAGGGTATACGGGGTACCGTTTTAACCGTGCGCGCCCGCGCGTATTCGAAAGCGAGTGCGCACGAGAGAGAGAGAGAGAAAAAGCGCGTTTTGCGCGGGGCGATTAAAGATTTACTACACGCCGACGAGCTTTTCGGAATTCATGGCTTGTAAAGTCGAAGAGGCAAGATCTATGTGGCCGCGGTCACTGACGTACAGCGAGTTTCTCCCTCGTTCCTGCTGAATACGAAAAGAGAAGAACTCACGGAGAAGGAAGGGACCGACATCGCGCCGAGAGCCCGTCCGAGCATCGGGTGGCGCTGCGTAACGCGTTTTGCACCAGAATAAATCTTGTTTTCCCGCCGACTCTTCTGTCGCGTCCCATGTTTTCCCGCGGGAATCCGCGTTAAGTCGTTCGTCTTCGTTTCGTTCGGCGACGCGAAAAAGCCGCGCCGTCCTCGTTCGTAAAATTTACTGATTCCGTTGCATCGCGGCCGCATCGCGATTGACTTCACGAGATAAAAGAAGCGGAGCGTGAAAATACGGAAGGGGAAAATACCGGATATAACAAATTTAACGGAACAAGCGGAACGAGCGAATAAGAAAGGGGAAGAACAACGGATAAGCAAAGGAAAGGCTCGCCTTTGCCTCGCAAACTTCCTTGAATCTTTCTGATCGGCTAAATTTCCTGTTTTATGCACAAGCGTACGGAGAGAATATTCTCTTCTTTTTATTGCAGCGCATTTTAAAATAATTTGAAAATTTTAGTCCATATAATTTCACAGTTTACTCGGTGCGCGTAGTACGAGAATGTTTGCGTAAGAGTATTTCTCAAAACATATTATATTCGGTGCTTAACAATTTGCTTTATAAAAGTTCGGATGTGTTTCATTGCGCTAGTTAGGAGGGGAAAAAATTGTTTCTCAGTTGCCAAGTGCCAGTCCGTTGGACTGGCTTTTAAAGCGGACGTTTGAAAATACACGCGCGCACGCTCGCTCGTAACGAGATTTACGCGAAGTGCTCACACGTGTAACAAAGTGTTACCCATAATGGTCCGATGTGTAATTCGTAAAAGCCCGGACAAGTTGGACTTCGAGATAAGCGCGAAAAGAAATGCGAACGAATACAATTTGTCCGTTTCGAAATGTTGCCCTCTATTCGTTAGGAAACGAATTTTACGGTAACGCACATTATCAATCGGCGAAATGTTTTAATTTCAAACTAACTGCGACTCTTTACTCTTTGTTACTACCTATATAATTATGTGGAAAAAGTTCTCGCGTAATAATTGTAACATTTATTTTATATTTTTTTACACTTTTATGTATGCATCTATTTTTGCAATTTAATTTACTTAAATCTTTAACCCGTCGTCACCACACCTCAATCCGGTATATGTTGTCACCACACGGGTGCAATTTTGCACTTTGCATGTTTGAAGTTGAATAACTTTCTAGTAATGAGGTAATAAATAATTTAAAACTAG
>QVOA01001303.1:0-16378 GCA_014825685.1 Pseudomyrmex cubaensis
TTAAACAAATATACAACTCCGTGGCTAGGCGTCAGGAACCCAATCTACGGTTTTAAACCTAACCCTATCATCAAAAAAGACGTAGAATGGCGTATGGACTAGCTTTATAGGTCCACTGAGCCAAAAGAGCACCAAACCAAACCTTTGTTCAGATTACAAATAGCTGAGGTTAAAACAACACGATCTAGAACGTAAAACATTGATATAAGTTTTCTTAGTTCCCGCAACAGTGTTTTTTAGATTTGAGAATATATGCAGATTTGAATAAAATGCTGAATCAACAACATCCTCTCTTGAGTACTGTGGATTCTTACGTGGAACCACTATTGAAGACTGTTTTGCAAAACAAAAGACTTGGTAAGACTATTGTTTATTGCTCTAAATTGTTTTATCGTATTTTATTCATATCTGTTAAGAACATTTGAACAACTGCTTGTGTGTAAGTATTGAAAAAAACAATAAATTGTCATTTGTATGCTTTCAGGAATTTGTTACAGTCTAGTAAAGTTGGAGTCAGCATGGTCGAGCAGTTGCAAAGCCAAAACTGACTGTTTCAAATTATCTATTCCCTATGCTGGAGAACATTTGGTGTGGAATATATTGTTTAATTCACAATGTCTCGAGATGGGACCTGATTTTATATTCAACGATCAAAATTTTCTAGCTGATCCAGATATTGATATTTTGTCTGACTTAGTACCTAGTCTAGTTAAGTGGAATTCTAATGACACCAATGCATTGTTCAATGTGTTGGTCGAACTGTTACAATATTATAAACATTATCAGGTAAATAATAAATTTTATAATATGATTCTTCATGACCTATAATATACAAAACACTGTGTGTGTTACATATCTTTGTGTATACATATCTTTTTGTATATATTATACAGTTATATATTATATTATACAGTTTTTTATTATTTTCACTTTTTGTATCTATATAATCGATATTTATAAGTTTCTTCGCATAATTATAAAATTTTTTAACAATTATTTCACAGAATTTCAAAGTACATGTAATATCTTTGTTATTTCCAGATACAGTTACTTGAAAATCAGGGAGAACGACTGCAATTCGAATATAGCACGCTCATTGGTGAAACAGAAATACGTACAGACGATGTGGAAGTTATAATGTTACCGCTAGGAGCAAAGCCTACGGAAGCGAGATTTTTAATTCGCCTAAGACTTTGCGAATATATAGATTATTCCCAGCTATCCTTGCGTCCCAACAAATCACAGAATGATGAGGCAATGCTTATTATTACGTTTTTTGGACCGGATTGGAATCGTATCGTGCCGCAACTTCATCTGTCTAAAAACCTGGAAGATTTTCTCGGTGGTTCTGACACCCTGCGCCTTCCACCATTTCCGTCTAACAAGTGTCTCATGGATTATGTTCCGGAAGTGAAGAAATTTATCGAAGAAAAAGTATGTAACCATGAATATATTGTATTAAAATAGAAATTGTCGCGATATAATTTGCAAAAAATATTTGTATTTTTTTTTTGTCACAGATAAAGACAGTGATTCAGTGCTTCGAGAGCAGAAAGAACTTTGTAACTGTTCTAATCATGCTGCAACGCGGAGGTCTGATGGAGTACGACTCCTCGGAATTCAATTGGATCGTCATTTTGTTGGAACATCGTGACTTTCATTTTCTCGTGCACTTCCGTCTCCCGCCAACGTTTCCGAAGGAGAAGCCGCACGTTATACTGCGGTCTGTGTATCATATGTCATCGCAAGGCGTTTTGTACGAAGAAGTATTGGATGATATACCGTACAATGTTGAATGGCAAATAGGAATGATGGTGGAAAAGTTGTTGACATACATAATAGAAACTGCAGCCCCAAAATTTCAGGCGAACTCTATCAGAAAAAACAATCGTTTTTAATCATCTCTGATTCATAGCATATACAAAGTTACATCATCTCTTTAATACATTAATGAAAGTGTCTCGCGGTAAAGAAATTTTTCCGATCATTCGCATTTTTCTCTTTCCTTCCGCTTGTTGCGCCATCAACTTTTTTCTCCTTGTAACATCACCACCGTACTACGAGAGACAAACAAAAAGAAGAATGTTGAAATATTTTCAGCGATACGACACATCGTGTACGTATGTTTGTTAATATATAATTTATACTTACTAATTTCGCTGTTACGTCTTTTCTGTAAGCCTTCAGATTTTCTCTCGCAAGTATTTTGCTCCCGATCGCCGCTTGGATCGCTATTTCGAACATCTGTCGCGGAATAGTGTCCAAAAGTTTGGCGCACAGTTTTTTGCCCGTTTGTGACGCTTTTTGTCTATGTACAATTGTGCTCAACTCTTCCACTACCTTCCCATTCAAAAGAATGTCTAGCTAAAATTCAAGAACATCACAAACGTATAAATTTTGAACGTGTAAGAGAAACGTAAGGGAGAAAGAACGTGTAAAACCGAACCGAAATTACTCGTGAGTTAATATTCATTACCTTCACTATGTCAGATGGTTGATAGTCGTAGTCCTCGTAATCGAAGCTGGCGTAACCGGAACTTATGCTCTTCAAGGAATCGTGAAAATCGAGGATCACTTCGTTCAACGGCATTATGTACTGCAACATAAGCCTGTCGTTGCCAATGCTCTTGTTCATTCTTTCCTCGCCTCGTTTTTCTTGACAAAGTGCCGCGACGTTTTTGACATAGTCAGCTGCACAGTTTTTTAAAAAAACACACTGCTTGAGTTTATTATAATACCATACAAGTTGAAGCAATTACGTCGTCTGCAAATCTTCGATTGAATCTTTGAATTTACAATAAAGTGAATCACATTTTTGATATCGAATAAATTGAACAACGCTTGTTAAAACAAAAGATGTACTTGGAGTTATGATGGTCGCCACGATCATGGGTTCGTAAAATTCGCTGACAATCTGTGAATCCGGAAACTGCGCTGGATTATTAAAACTTATCACGTCGTTGTGGATCTTTTTTATATTTTTACTTCCGAAAATCTTCGCTTTGTACGTGACAGCGGGCGCGGTAACTACCGGCTGTGCTCCGTATTCCTGTTCAAGGCGTTGAATGAAGACCTCCATATGCAACAAGCCTAGAAAGCCGATGCGAAATCCCTTTCCGAGCGCGATGCTATAGTGTGCGATTTAAATGTCATGAGGAAAACGATTTCATCAATGCGACTAAAGTATCAGAATTGGACGTTACAAGGGACACCGCGGTGTCAATATAAACATTAAAATGTATAAAGTTCGTGCCTTGATTCCACAGTAACGGTGACAGCACTGTCGTTTAACGTAAGCCTGTCAATAGCAGCTTGCAAGGAAGGTAATTCCGACTGATCTATCGGATACACGCCTGCGAACACCATCGGCTTTGGTGGTTTGAATCCTTCTAAGAGATCGACAGGCGCGTTCCGCAGATGCAAAGTGTCGCCAATGTGAGCCTCCTTGGACTTCATGTTACACGAAATGGCACCCACTTGGCCGGCAAATCTAGACATTTGAAGTGGCATGTATATTAAAAAAAAACAAAAAGTAGAAGTCTAAAGTTTGATTCACTCACATTGTCTTCACGTTCTCCGCATGAGGTCTAAGGAGGAGGATATTACGAACGTCGTACGACTTTTTCATGTATGCCGAAGCAATTTGTTTGCCGACCGACAACGTTCCGTCTTTCACGTAAATCAAGGAAATCGCACCTTCGTGTTTGTCGTACCAGCTGTCGAATATGAGCGCTCTGAAGGGCTTGTCTCTGAATACCGTGGGCGGTGGAATTTTCTCTACCACAGCATCGAGAACGTTTTCAATTCCGGTACCCAACTTAGCGGATATTTTGATAACGTCTACGTCCTCTGCCTCCAGTAAAGTTTGCAACTGCATTTTTACTTTCTCAGGATTCGCGTTCTTCAGATCAACCTTGTTGATCACCGGTATTATCACGAGATCCTTTTGCCGTGCTAGGTAATAATTGGCCACCGTTTGCGCCTGGACGCCGTCGTTCGCGTCGACCAGCAGTATGACTCCTTGACACGGAGCCAAGGATCGCTGGACCTCCGCGGAGAAGTCCACATGACCTGGTGTATCTATGAGATTCAGGAGATACTTCCTTCCCTGATAGGTGTGGAACAAGGAGGCTGTTTGCGCCTTCACAGTAATTCCACGCTCTCTCTCCACCTGTAGACTATCCAGGACTTGCTTGCCCGAGTTTGCTTTTATAGCTCCTGTCAATTCCAGAAGCCTGTCCGCCAGTGTACTCTTGCCGTGGTCCACATGTGCGACTATACTGAAATTACGAATATTTTCAACTGGCACGTTGTATTCTAGTTCGGTCGTCACTTTGGCGCAACACTTGTTTGACGAGTATATCCACCTTCTGTAAAACAATAACATAAGTTTCATTTTCTTCCTTTGTGTGTGCGCGCACACAGAATACGTATTTTATACAAAATTAATTAATTAATTTATTTATAAATGAATTTATTAATTTATTCGAAAATTTGATCAAACTAAACACTTTCTATTAACAAACCTTTGGCATTTAACAGTGTTTACATTGCGAATTAAACATCTGATTTCTGTGTACAATAAATTAGAAATAACATTGCGCATTTTTCTGTATGTAAAAGCTTAAAAGCGCAATAAGAAAAACGTGTCGCCTATCTAACAGTTTTTGTCGAACTATATTTCGAATAATCTACAGTATTTTCCCTTTGCGATAATTGTTTTTTTTTCTTACAAGAAACGCGTGCGAGGTTATATCATCCGCGCAGCGTGCGTGTCGTACGCGTCGCACGGGCAGGCAGTTGTGACAGATCGACGACAATACCTACTCGACACATTCGGAATAAAACAAATAGCAGAGAGTAAATATAGTATACCGTTTAATTTGCAGGAAATGGCGACGCCTGACGCGGAGATTTGTGGATTCTTGGACGTTAAATTCACAAGCAACAAACACATTAAGAGCGGAAAAATGAAAAAGAAGGTTTTGGTGTTGTCGAAAGTTTGGAAACGATACTGGTGCACCGTGAAGAGACTGGGATCCGACTCCGTTGTGCAGATACAATTCAACACCACGTTCGGCCGCAGTGCTCTCGAGCGAAGCAATTTTTTAATCATACCTTCGAACGCCGTCGTGCATCGCATTCACTCGAAAACAAAACAATTCGCGTTCTGCGTATCACCGGCGACCGATAGAAAACCCTTGCTGTCGTTGTCGGCCACCTCGGAAACCGAGACGCAGCGATGGATGGCGAATATCAGACATTTGTTAAGACCCAGACGGCATCATTGCGCAGAAAAGTGTTACAATGTGTCTGTAGTTGATAATGTACATTCAAAGACAGCAGGTTTGACCGGTTAGTAAACACATATACGTTTATTTTATTGGCTTATCTATCAATGAGAAAATTTCTGTCAATTTACAACATTTACTATTCTCTGACAGGTTTGTACGGAGACCTGATTGTCAATGAAAGAGGACTTTGTGTTAAAAATATTCACACCGGTGAAACAACTGCAGCTTTCGAGTGGAAAGAGTTCAGTCAGTTTCACTTGATAACGGCAGGCCGTCCTGAGGATGTGAAACGTATTTGTGTAATACACACCACCAAGGAGTTTCTCTGTGGCATCGGAGAACTCTATCTGTTCTGTCTTGATGCTGATAAATTGTTATTAGATTTGATAACACAGGGTCGTGGCCCAAAGTGCAAGCTGAAGTCCTTGGATTTTAATGATGAGAATCGTGAGGTTTTGACTCAACATAAAGCCAGTAATTCTTCATCACAATTGAGAAGTAACATACCACTTCAAAGTCTTAACATAGAGGCCAACAGTTGGTGTGTATTGTTTATTTTATTAACAAGGAGATAATTTAGAAATACACTTACTATGATTATAGAAAATATTTTGTATTTGTATTTTTTTATAGAAAAATTTTGTATTTACATTTTTTATATTTAAATTTTTTATAGAAAAATTGTAGTAATACACAACATCTTTTTTAATAGCCACGAGGAATCAAATATCTCTATTTCTTCTGGAGTTTACGAGGAAATCCTAGACAATTCATATTCTTCTAAATCAAGAACGTGTGTTTCTGAATACGAGAATATAGATGCAATTCATTGCAATAATAATCTGCAAATAGAACCTCCACCGCTACCACCACGACATAATAAACGTAAACTAGAACATACAGAGAAAGATAGGTACGTGCATCTAAAAATTTAAATGTGTAGATAGATGTGTGTGTTTCTTAAAGTAATAAAAAAAATGCAACATTAAAACAATTCAATTTTTGAATGTTTCTTAGAAATAGGAATCCAAAGAAATGTTGTAATAGAGAGATTTCCACACTTGTGACAAGTTTACAAACTACTGAAGACTGTACACAGGGAGCTCCTCTCGCAGGTAATTCTAATTACATTCCGATGTCACTACAGGAAAAAGATTTTCTGTGTGAATCTAATGTTGCTGGTAATTCAGAAGAAAATGAGTATGTAATTATGCAATAATATTATGTAAGATAAGTACATAATGATATTATGTAAGATAGTACGTACAAAAGAGAAGATAAATATTATTTTGTATAAATTATAAATTATACATTTATATATGAATTATATTCACATAAATTTGTATCATTTAATTGTATATTTACACATGAGTTACATAAAGTTTTTAGAATTAGAGTGTACTTCAAACATTTATTCTGTAATTTTTTAAATGTTTAATACCAGAAAGAAGCCTGAGAGCGGCCAGGCCCCTACGTGAAAAACTTTTAGTCGTAAGATCGTAAGCAATTCAACCTATTACAGACCAGTATTATCTCAGTATTAGCTAGAATGCTGGCTTGTGATTGGTCGATTGAACGACGCCAAAAAAGCGGAATGGCTATGATTGGTCGCGCTGATTCCGCGCGTTCCACTCCGCTTTGGCTTTCCGCTCAATGGGACGTCAGGCTTCTCTCTGCTGTAACAAACAAGTATTTAAAGTTTTTTTACAAGTGAAGTATTCAGAAAATCGTATATGATGAAAGAAGAATCAAAAATCGAAATGCCGTTATCATCCACTGTGAAGAAAAACAAACGAGGCCAGGTAAACAATGAATAAAAATTAATTTGTAGCATTAGAGGTTAGATATATTTAAGTAAATTATAATTTTCAAGTTTAGAATGTCTTTTGGTATGAGTTTACTGTGTGAAAACAAATATGTAAAAATTTAATAAATTGATTTGAACAAAAAGACAAGGCTCTTGAAAGTTAAACTAAGAATCAAATTGGTCAATAAGAACAGACTTAAATTGATTTGTAATAACGAGTAAATATTTTTTTGATATAAAAAAAATACTTAAAATTGTATATTTGTAGTTCGTTATTGCGTTTTTGCGAAATGTTTTTCATCTTTTCCATTTGTATTTTTAGATGATCCACAGCGATCAGAAAATCTTGGTTGTTCAATTATACAAAGATTTAATAAGAGATAATCCAACAATTTCATATAAAGATCTTATTCATCAATTGTCAGAAGAGAGAGGTATTGGTACTCGTAGTGTAAAAACAATATTGGCGGAATATAAGCGTTCACGTACAGTTACATCTCCAAACAAAACGAAACATCGCCCAACTTTTAAGGAAAAAGTTGACGAATGTGACAAAACTGCTATTCGGAGAAAAGTTCACGATTTTTTTTTTAATAAAGAATTACCAACGTTAAATAAACTTCTGCAAGCTGTAAACAATGACGAAAATCTGCCAAATTTTAAACGAACAACCTTCTACTCGTTGTTAAAGGAACTAAATTTTACTTATATCAATCGCATTCTGACAGAAAAAGATGATCTTATTGTTTGGAGAAGAAACTATCTGAGATCTATTGAGAGATATAGAGAAGAGGGTCGACAAATTTATTACGTAGGCGAGACTTGGATTAACGCTGGTGACGTTACAAATAAAATGTCGAAGAATAAAACATCCAAGAAGGACGCATTTCTCCAAGAAGAAGAGTTGACTACAAGGTCAGCTACTTCAAGAAAAGAAAACAAAGGATTAATTGTTCTGCATATCGGCAGTGCTGCTGGTTTTGTTCCTGGCGGACTTCTGTGTTTCGAATCGATCAAAAATACAGGAGATCATCACGATGAAATAAGCGGCGACACGTTTCTCGAATGGTTCGAAACTATTTTGCCATTATTAGAAGAAAAATCTGTTATTGTCGTGAACAATGCTCCGTATCATTCTACGAAGATAGAAGAACTGCCGAATACTTCCTGGAAAAAAACCGAAATAATACAATGGTTGGAAAATAAAGGAAGAGAAGTATTAGAGAATATGGCAAAGGCCGAACTATTGCAAATTGTTGCACACGACAAGAACAAGTTTGACAAATATGTCATAGAAGAAGTAGCAAGAGTGAATACTAAGAAGGTTCTCAGATTACCTCCATATCACTGCGAACTCAATCCGATTGAAATGATATGGGCAATGGTTAAGGAATATGTGAGGAATAACAACACTACTTATGAACTAGAAGATGTAAAACTATTGTTCAACCAAAGTATTGAACAGATAACAGGTGAAGACTGGTGTAATTGTATTAGGCAAGTCAGAGATGAAGAGAAAAAGATGTGGGAGGTCGACAGTATAGCTGATACATTAATAGATACATCATTAGTAAGTAATTCTCATACAGTAATTACTGTTCCAGACGAAACAGATTCCGAAATCTTTGATAGCGATTTTTAATTTTATTTTATGTTGTAAGTATTCAGGATGGACTCTTATTAGATGGACAGATTATTTTCTATAAATTAATATATATGCATAAATATGAATATATATGCATTTTGCCGTATTGTGTTATGCCAAATTACTTTTAATTACGATTTTAATTTATATTTCCATTTATTACATTGCGACGTTTCACTCTCTCAAAATTCTAAGCCCGGGCTCAAGCGTGCATAATATATATATGTGATAGTTAATATATAGGCTGCGGTCGAAGCCTCACTACAAATGTTTTGAAGCATTGTTCTATCTTTATTTCTCGTTAAATGTAGAATAAAGATAGAATAATGCTTCGAAACATTTGCAGTGAGACTTTGACCGCATCCATAAGGTAAGTTCCACTTGCCGTTTGCAACGCTCGTGAGCGTTACCTATCTTTATTTAATTTCGATAAAAAACAAGAATGAGACGATTCCACAAACGTTGCGAACGGCAAGTGGAACTTACCCGTGATTGGTTAATTTTGCGAGACTTTTGCGCGTCTTGTGTGGATAGGCCTTTATATGACGCATTTCTGCAGAAGCCATAACGCATGCGCATAAAGTTAGTTGGGTTAGATTACTTCACGTGTAGCATGTGCGTCGAGTGCGTAAAAATCTTGCTGTACAGATTGAAGTAAATTCTCTGATATCTCTGAATTAGTATACGTTAGTTGTTCCAATTGGAAAACATGTCGGAAGTACGAACAAGTACCGAAGGAAGGAAGCGAAAGAAGAAACGTTCGTGTGTACAAATGGCGAAGAAATTTGCCCGACGTCGGACAGGCACGCCCGGACAGAATCTGGACCAGGACACCTATCAGTATCTGCTGCGTATTGTCGACGTGATGCGCAAAGATTTCTCCTCGTCCGACGAGCGAGCGTTGTTCGTGAAGAACGTCTACGAAGAAATGGCGGGCCGCGAGGTTGAATACGCCTGCAGTCAGATTGGATCGCGCGTCATGGACTCTCTCCTGAAATACGCTAGTCTGGAAGACATTCAGGGATTGATGAAAGCGCTTGAGTCTTCTCTGAGAAAACTTCTGAGCGACAAGTTTGCTAGTCACGTTCTGCAGAAGATAATAGAGGTCTGCGCCGACCGAGGTAACAGGATTTCGGACACAAGTAAAGTCGCGAAAAGCAAGAAGATCGCTGCCGTAGTGGAAGTTGAGCCGGACGAGGTAAAAGTTTACAACAACATTGTTTTGAAGCTGAGCAAATATATTCTCAATAATGTAGAAGAGTTTGTGTCTGACGTGTACGCCAGTTACGTTATACGTACGGCCATAGAATGTCTGGCAGGTTTAATTGATCTCGATAGTGAGAACAGTAAGAAATCTGCCGTTACCTGCCTCGCGAACAGACGTCCCGTGATACAGAAGTACACGGATCTGTTGGTGCAAACCTGCGATCGATTGCACAAATGGCCACAGTTTTACGAGCTTACACAGAACAACGAACAATGCTTCTTGGTGCACTGTATTTTGTATTCGTTGAAAGACGTCAATTCCGAGTTGGTAAACGCAATTATTCGCAATATTATAAACAATTGTTTAATAAAAAACGAGAATGCACCAAATACACTTGGGGAGATTTCCGTCAGGCTATTGGAAACTTGTCTGATAACTGCGGATCCGAAATCTTACAAGAAGTTGTACAAACTATTCTTCGCTGGAAACTTAAAGACGATGTCTTTGACACAAAGTACAAATTTCAGCGTGCAGAGACTGTTGGATCACTGCAGCACCAAAGAATATTTGGAGCAAATATTCGAAGAAATATCGGAACATCTGCCAGAAATTCTCAAAGTGGGTTTCACCGGAATACTGGTCAGTATCGGAAACGCTTGCGCGAGATTGCAGACGAAACAAGGCGCATTCGTCACCGCGATGATCAAGCTGCTGGAGTGCGACAAAACTGAAGATGCGACACAAGTGATACGATGTATCGTAACTTTGAAGACTTCGACACAACTGAAGGAGTTGAACGATCCGCCTCCCACGTTGCACGGTAGTCTGATAACGCAAGCTATTCTGAATTTCAACAAGCCAATCAAACTCGTCAACTCCATATTGGCAATGAGCAACGAGCAGTTGTTACAGTTATTCGACAATGCGATGGGCAGTCACATTCTAGACGCCTTCATGGACAGCAAGTACATCGGCGAGAAGAGCAGGGAGAAGTTGCACAAGATTTTGCGCGGCGTTTGGGCAGAGTTGGCCAAAAGCAGGCACGGATCCAGGTGTTTGGACAAGATGTGGCTGTCTGCGAATATGAACCAAAAGCAAGCCATTATGCGAGAACTGGCCGCGGCCGGCGAGGCCTTAAGAGCCACGCAATCGGGCAAGATCATCTTCGCCAAATTAAACGTTTCTCTGTTCGCGAGAAACAAACAGGAATGGATGGACGCACAAGGAAAAGTAGAAAAGACCAAAGCGCTGTTTGCGGATATTATTGGAAATAAATAAATCAAAAATATAGCGCAGTTTTATATTTTTTCTTATACATAATAGGTAAAGATCCAATACAGGATGTCCAAGTGTGAAGATGTGATTTTATGATAAAACATGATCAGACGTTTCGATCCTTGAGTTGGATCTTTTTCAGTGAACAATTTTAATTAATCAAAAGTTAAATAACCATTTATTTTGTTGTACGCTGACAACTTATCTACGTTGACTTGGGTAAGATCAATTTTTCAATTGTTATGAACTAAATTTTTTTGGTAATTTTAACTTGTAAAAATTATAAAAATTGTAAGAATTTTTTATATTTACTGGTTCGTATTGGTCCTTTACTTATTATTGACAATTTCACGAGCAGACTGTCGTGAGTCTCATCTATTTTTTTCTATTAAATGAATGACGAGATATTTGTTAAGATCATTGAGAAAAATGACAAGATGTGTAATAAAAAAACGTTGTTCTGAGACATAGAATAATTCATATTTATTTCGTTAGTTTATAAATACATTTTACATATAATATATCCATCATACATCTCCGCAACACAATGTGTCTAGGAAAAATTACAACAATTCGTAGTCTAGATTTGAGCAAAGTTCTCTAAACTCGTATATAATCGATAAAATCTGCTTTTTATCATCCCGCGTGACTAGAGACTTAAATATATATAATACAATGATAATCGTTTTTATCCTGAGGTGTGTGTGCGCGAAGTAAAAGATTCGTTACGCTAGTCGTTGCAATTTATTAAACTTATCAATTGACTAGGATAAAATCGATGTGACTTCGCGAACGAAGCATCGAGATGAAGAAATCAAATCGCGTGTTTTTTATGTGTGTATGTGTCTGTGTGTGTGTTATATACGCGATGCGTTTTACTCTCGCGATACACGTATTGTTTTTCTATAATCTGTGGCGTTAAGACATCGAGACACGGCGAAAAGTTGTATCGATAAAAAATTTATCAAGTCGTGCACAACGTCTCGTGATTTTATAATATATCATCGTGTATATTTACACACGTCTGAGGAAAAAAGAATTTTTTTTTTTGTGCCGAGTTTGTGCAAAAAGAAAAATGCATTCGCTATAAATCGTGTGAAGTTCGCTAATTAGACAAGTACGTTTCGTCGTGAAGAATTCGATTCGCTAATGGCGAAAGAAATCTCTACTCTAATAGAAAGAGAGAGTTTATCTCCGTAAACGCTACGTTTTTTTTTTTTTATTTTTTTTATTTCTAATAATGTCGACTCGGAACAGTAACGAAAAATTCGTTACACAATATACGCGCACATTTGCCCGACTCGTTGAAATTCAATTGTTTTCTATTATTGTTCTCTCACTCGCGCGAAAGCCGTTTGAGAACACGTATATTATTTTCTATCGTTTGATGTAATCCTAGATAATAAGTGGAGATCTGTGTGATATCTCGGTAGAGAGAGAGAAAGAGAGAGAAGAGATGAAAAGAAGAGCGGCTGGCACGATGATGAGATAAACGCGTGTGTACATTTACGACAGTGTGTGCTGTGCATTATTATATTTCGGCGCTATCTATATATATCCGGAAAAACGCAAAACACCCACGCGGTTTTTACGCTATTTGACGCGAAAGTTCCAGTTTTGCGCGTTTTGCGATCAATTGAAGTGAAGTCTCGAAGCACATTTATCAAACTCCCGACGTTTCACTCGATTTGCGCGTGTGCAAATCGAATTATTTAAGAAGTTTACTCGCTCTCGTACACATGTTCGTCCGTTTTTTTTAATGATCACGTTTGATCTCGGTGGCGCGAAAGCGTAAACTTTAAAATTCTCGATACGTACATTTGAACGGTATAAATCTTTAAGGAACGAGACTCCAATACTTTTTGTTTTTTGTGTTTTTTGTTTTGTTTTGTTTCGATCGATTAGAATCATTTCAGCAATTGATGTTAAAATTACAATAGAAATTTCGAGCATGTCAAGAAGAAAATCTCCGGTTGTTTCGTGGAAAATAAAAGAACGTAAGAGAGAAGGAGAGAGAAAGAGAGAGAGAGAGGGAGAGAGTACGCAGAAGATGTATGATCAGGGAACTCTGCAAAAAAATTAATTAAAGCGGCATTGGCAGGAATTTATCTCGCGAGCGTGTGGACATTTGATTTTCAAAAAAAATGGAAATTCCGATTTTTTCTGCCTTTCGAGAAGCGACGGGAAACGAAATGGTAAATCCCGATTTTGAAAATTGATGATTCGATTTTACACGAATAAATTCCTCTCAGTTTTAATTCATCGATTTTTTTGCAGAGCTGAGTCCTGGAAATCTCTCAACGCGACTCGTAGTCAATCGTTCTAGCCGGGTTATTGCGGCCCGTATTGCTCCTCGCGCCGCGACGTCACTTTCCCTTCGAGACCCCGACGGACGGCACCGGCGTGGCGTCGACCTCGTTCACGCTCGCGGAAAGATTGCGCGGATCGGTCGTGATTCTCGGCGGACTGCGCGAGGCCGATCTGCGCGGTTCGCGCGGCGGCAGATTGTTGCAGGTCGTGTGATGACCGGCTTCCCAGTCGCGATGCTGGCAGAAGGAGCCGCAGTATCGTGCGATTCCGCAGCCGCCGCAGGTCTCCAGAGCTGGTCTTCCGCAATTCCAACAGCTCTGGAAAAAAAAAGAAACGAGGATTCGACGTGTCTTCTTCAGAGTTTCTCCGAAGAGAGATCGATCGATCGCACTTACGGATCCCATCACGCTGGTGAGATGTATGTCCTTCTCGTCCTCGGTGGTCGACGGCGCCGAGTTCGATGTCGTCGTTGGCGTCGTCCTGGCCTCGACCGCGCTCGAGCTCCCGTGAACCCTCAGGAAAGAGCTCTGGCGCAGACTGCTGTGGTTCCTCTGGGACATCGGAAGATCCAACAATCGATGAACCCTCAAACGTTCGCTCGCCCTGGATTCCGCGACCGCAACAGCCACGGCACGTTGCACTTCTGCCACTGCGGCTCTTTTCACTTCCAACACGGCTTCTTCTATAAAAGAATTTTCAATCAAATCAACTTTTGATTAGCATGTACATTCTTGTATTCATAAACAAAAAAAGAAACAATACAATCTAACATAAAATATAACAAAGATACCGACCGGCTCTTCGCTTGACCTCGGCTACTTTGTCCTCGGTCGCCTTGATCGTCTGCGCGACGATCTCCCCGGAAAGTCGCTTCAAACTACCGTCTCGGTCGTTAGTGGACGATTCGACCTGCGCGCCGTTGGTCGACGAGGGATTATTGCCGTTGGCATTGTTGCTTGTGCCATTTTGCGCCGCGACCATACCCGGCGGTGGCGCCGCGGCCGCCGGACTGGAGCATCCTCGTCGTTGAAGGATCGCCAGCGCTCTCTTGGTCTTCTCAACCATGCCGAGGATGCAGTTGAGCATCACGTGGATGTTCTTCCACTCGTCGTCGAGGCTGCCGCCGTTCTGGACCTGCAGTCCGTGGCTCATTGGCTGCTGCGGCTGTTGCGCGAGGTGATGCGGCGTGGAAAACGCGTTTATCTGATTAATCTGCACGAGACTAGGTGGCAACGGACTCGGCCCGTGGCCGTGGCCGTGCGCGTGACCTTGAATCGATCCGCTCGAGGAATGCAGCGGATGATACCAGCAATAAGACGGATCCGTCGGTTGCTGTTGTTGCTGCTGCTGCTGCTGTTGCTGCTGCTGATGGTGGTGGCTCCATGGATTGGTGGACCTTTTGCCGTACACCGGCATGTCGTCTAGAAGCGCACCGTTCTCGTAGTACCTGTGAAGTATTTTGCAAAAGTATGTAGAGAAAACATTTCTTTAAAATTAATTTTTACTGGATTTCAAAACAATCATACTTAAGATTTGAAAGAAATTCGTGAAGAAAAAGATATTATATATTTCATTCACTTTTTAAAATATCTTTTTCTCTCTCTCTTTTCCTCTTGGGATGTAAATTCCTTAACTCCCTCGATTCTCCGTTCGCCATAGAACGTCTTTTGCACATTGTTCGGGCATCCGGCATTGCGCGCGAGGATTGTCTGCGAAATCAAAGACGCCGGGTCTCTCTACGTATATAGAGACCTATGCGCACACCTATACTATTCGTCAACACGTGTGCGCCGTGGTGTGTATTAGCAGGATGCCGATAGGCACTCGAGGCAAGTTCGTCGAGGTACTCGTGGTAGGGCGACGGGGGTGGTTTGGGCTCGCGCGGAGAGGCGCGGCGAGGGGTCGCTCGGGAAAGGTGGTGCCCCGATGATATATGGAAACGTCACCGGCAGACATATCGAGAGGAGGCCAGGGTGGCATTGCCAGGGCGCACACCGCGTTTTGTCGCCTTCGTATTCGCTTCGCTGCCCCCCTGCCCTCCGCACCGCCTCTTTCTCCTCTCCTCTCTTCCTCCCCTCGTCTACATATCATTCTGACCGGAAATTCCAGTCGTCCGGCACTGATTTCATCAACACCTCGGCACTCGCAGTAGAGATGACACCGTGAAACGCGCGCATTAAGACATAGCTCAATCACGCCGACATATATATAAATTTATTGAAAAAGAGAGAGAGAGAAAAAAAAAAGTTATTTGCAAAAATGTGAAAACAAAACTGATGCGCTAAGAAAATCGAAATTTACGAAGTCGTCGAAAAATTGATGACGCGGTATTTGTTACTGTTGCAAACTGCAAGCTCTTATTTTTACGATTTTTTTTTTTTTTTTTAGTAGCCTGAGAGTCGTTTTCGCGCGAATTACCGAATATCAGCAAATAGTGCTGAGCGGGGGGGAATTTCGCATTAATGGCCGTTCGATCGCGATAAATGCCGCCGAGAGAAGTGCAGGCGGCCGGCGGCCAAGATTTTTTTTCCGAAACGACGGCATTTTGCGGCTTGGCAAGCGTAATAGGCGCGCGTGTACGCGCAGATGCGTGGCGTTTCGTCATTCGCGCGCGAGTTATTGCAGTTGGACGAGCGAGAAGATTTCCGCGCGATCTTTCGCCGCGCGGCGCGAGGCGGCGATTCTCGGCGAGATAATTTACGGCTTTCGCCGTAACTACAGATATTCCTCCGCGTTGATCGCGCGTGGAGAGCGAACTTTACGAGAGACGTGATGTACGTGCCGTAAAATTATAAATAAGAAGACGCACGGGTCCGGGTCCCTCCCCTCCCCCCCCCCCC
>QVOA01001304.1:0-25103 GCA_014825685.1 Pseudomyrmex cubaensis
AGGGTAAATGGCAACCCTCACCACCCGCTTTTTACCAATCAACGCTCGGTGTCAAAGCGCCGGTGTCTGCATGAGGATCCAGGCTAATTGCGCATTGGAGAGACAAAGATGAGAGAAATCGAAAATGCAGAGAGTGCAATAAAAAAGAGATTAGGTTAGGACATATTTGCTATTTACATCAGTAGTCATGACAACAGCCTATCAGCGCAAGTATCGAATGCGCATGTGCATTCGAGAGATTCAAATTTCCGACGAAATTATCGTGAATTCAACGTAACTCTGTCCTGTCACGTGACATTCCATACGAATTCGTTTACGAGAAACGCAACGTGATTACTGTGTTTGAGCAATGCTTTTAATAAACAATTGATCAGCATGACAAAAACGAGACCGTGTGCACGTAAAGGCGGTGTGACATTTTTCTACATTTTTTTGCATCTGTTTTTTTATCGCTATTCTGAACATCTTCGATTGAGTCGATCGATAAAGTCAACTGTGATTGATCAATTCTGATCACTTTTACTAAACAATCGATGCAATTGATCAATTTTAATTGAAATATTCGGCCGATTAAGTTCGATTGATCGGAGATGGTGAGACCGGGCTGCGTTCGAAAGTGTTACCCTTGGCGTCGCCTTTCAGTGCAGAAGGTGCAGCAAAACGGCCCATAGAGAGCGTATGCTACGAAAAGCGGGAGGCGTGGCGAAAGAAAGAAAGAGAGAGAGAAAGAAAGAGACGAGAACAGGAAAGGCTACGGGTGGAGGGCGAGACGGGGTCCGCAGTGTGCGGTCGCTATTCGAGTGGTGTGGATTGTGCGTCGGGATAGTCTATCAGCGTTCACGTAGCGAAGAGCAATCTTCCTTTTTTTTTGCGAGAGAGCGGGCGATTTGTCGTTGAGGTTGTAAGTGCGCGAACAAGCGACAAAAAGTTAGACCTAGCGTGAGGAAATCGACGAGAGACCGACGTGTGTCCTTTTTTTTTTTTTATCTTCTCTCACCGATTGACGAAGCGACGAGCGCGATCCGGATGCCACTGTCAAGATAGACGTGCGAAAAAATGCGCGTATAAATGACAATCTCGCCGTAGACGCGGGTTGTTCTCGTCGTAGACGAGACGAGGCAAACGGAAAAAACGACCGTGGAAGAAGAGAGATTGTCGCGAAGCAAGACGAGACGCAGAGCGAAAGTGGTGGAGGAGGTGGTGCCTGTGGCACGGGTGACCACGAGAGATGGGCAAGAAGGGTTCTAAGCGGAAGACCCGATGGAGAACCCTGAGCATAGGTGGTAAGTATCATCCGATGATCTCTTGCGCGTGTAGAAAGAGTTGATTTATTTATTCGTTGTTGTAGACACGCCGCTCGCGTAATCTCGCGTAATATTCTCTCGCGAGCAGGCAATTCCGCGTAAGACTGTGAAGTAGCGTGCGGGTCGGTCATCGATCAACGTGCGCGGCGAGAGATACCGAAAGAGAGGGTCGAGAGAGAACATTCGCGGTGTCGCGAACTGGTCCCCTCTCATCGACCCCTCGTGGGTTGTCGTCTTTCGCTCGCTGCCGCGTTTTTTTTTTTTTTTTTTTTTTTTTTTTTTTTCGACGAACACGCTTGTCACAACGTGCATGCGATAGAAAGTCAACGACCACAATTTGTGACAGAAAGACTTCTCGGAGCGACTCGGTCGATCGTAGGCATGAGTGCAGTAAGTGCAGCATAGAAGAAATAGGAAGTCTTCTAGATTTCTTCCATTAACCCCCTTATATCTATTCCGGTTCCGCGGGACGTCCAAGAGATCTCTTCTTAGGCTTGGATGTTTCTGCAGACTACGGAAACGTAGTATAGAAAGAGAGATAGATCTACTTCTCATTTTCTTTGCTATTTCTGAGAAAAAACTGTAAACGACGGGGCTCTGAGCATATCAAACAAGGACGCCGGAACGCTGTCTTTACGGTCAGAAACGAGAGAGTTCTCGAATCACACAAGTTGCTACGTACCGATATTTATCTAACCGTGTGATAAGAGAGATAAAAAAACCTCTCGTGGGAAATTCGGTGCTCGTCGATAAATTCCGAGGTTCTTTCGCAATTTTTAACGAACGTTTCATAGGAAAATAACAAACCACTCGCATTCTCGACGGTGATACATCGATCCGCGCCACCCTACCTGACTTATCTTCTCCGTGCGTACTGTACCTACTTACCTGCTTAGACGTAACGTGTGTGTGAGGTCGCACTTTACACCGCGACTCGTGTTTTCCCCCGAGTACTTATCGTTCTGATACTTTTGTCAAATTTGCGTATCGAAACGAGATTTCGATTCTTTGTTTCATGTACATTCGATCTTTGAGCGGAATAAACTTTTGAAAAGCAAACGACACGACATGTTTGACAATTTTTGTTCGAGATATTTTTCTCACGATTGGTATATATATATATACCAATACATAAAATTTGATATATATTTTAAACAATTTCTTATCTTAGTGTTCAAGTTGTTCACACGTAATACCAAATTATATCTAAAAATGTAATGTGTTACATGCTACAATTTGTATATATTATATTCGAGAGTATCTCGCGGTAAGAAAACGAGCAGCAGTCGGTCGCACGTAAAAGTTTGCTCTCTGGACATCTGTTCGTGTGTACGTATGTACGTAGATTTACATTTTTTTTCCCCCTATTGAGGTACGCGCTGTACACGTGAACGGATTCAAGTCAACAGAACGAAAACTAAAAACAAGTCCATACATGAAGAAACTTCTCTTGATTCGCAAGAAAACAAATCCGCACACATTTGTGTGTATTCTAGTTTTCAAATAATAATTGACGTTGACACAATATTGCGCGGAGTGACAAATAAATGAAACTCCTCGTTGAGAAACAAGTGTTTAAAGAATGAAGTAATCTCGTTATATCGTGCGAAGTAGTACAATTCCGGCAAAATTTGTCTTTCTCATTATCTTCTCTCATCTTGTTTCAGTTTTCCACACGGCAGAGAGACGAGAGAAAACTCTCTCGAGAATAATAGATCGCGCCTCTTGCTTTTTTCTTTCCCCTTCGTGTGACGTATCTTCACTGCGGAACCTGACCCCGGCATCATCGACGTATGCCTTCTTCCGTCTTATGTCCGCTCGGATAAACCTGGTCGAGCGTACATATATATTCGATTATCGAAGAAGTTGTTCGCTTTATCTCGCGTCTTTCGCAACGATCTCCGCGCTTAACTCTTTGCGACTTGGGTTGTAATTAATACAATTTATTGCATTTTATGTTTGTTATTGCAGTTTTGATCAATCTATAAATCGATTAAAGCATCAAGAGCTTCAGCCTGTTTGTTGACGGACTCGTTTGAACTGTCCAATATTTCCAATTGTGTGATTAAATTGCATTCATCGTAAAATCGGAGGAAGAATTTTGACAAAATTGAACGCAATTCACGGTCAACGGTGATAGTTGCTGATGAATTCGAGTACCTAGGTCACAGAGAGATAACGAGAGCTGCCGCCGCACGTCTCGATGCGAGAGCAATTGCCAAATGCAATAGTGCCCCCGCGTTTCATAACATCAGTAACTATATGTACGTGCGTTATGTAGTAATTATCGTGGATAGTCGAAAGAGCCAGTGACGTACACACAAGCTGCGGACGCCGTTTCGGATCTTTTGCAGCTTGAGACGATCTGAGAATCTTTTATTATCGCAAAGAAGATTTAGATTTTGCATTGACACCATTTAGCCACGTAAATACGTCAAGTGTGACCGCACAGTTTCGCAGAAGGTTAAAGCGTAAAATCTGATTTTCATCGTGGTTCGCAACACCTCACCGTGTGATCAAGAACGATCGTGTTGCATAATTCGCAAACATGTTGCACAGAAGAGTCTTGTTGAACATTCTGACTTCTTTGTGTCTATAATCGTTCAAAACGAAAAACTACAATCGACTCAAAGTCTGTAAATTAAATTCGCGTTGAAGTGATATATTTGCGGATTTTTCCTTCATTTCAAGTTGTCGTAGAGTCTTGTTTTTTATTTGATTCCAAGAATTTAATACTTTATCCATTTATTATTAATTTAATACTTTATCCATTTCCAGCAATGACTTTCTGACTTTCAGTGATATTTTACGTTTAGGTCGTAATGTTACGCTATTATCGCGTCATGTCCGAACTAACTATTGTGATTAGATTAAAATGTGTGCAACATGCGAGCTAAGAAACAGAAGCTCCAAGTTTGTTTTTTATCTATACACACGCGAAGAGAGTTGTCACAAATACTACGCTATACTTATATAACTTTGTATAATACTTATCGCATTTCAGTTTTGTCTTTATTCCCGGCGTTGAAACGCTTGACTCTAAAAACATGTGAACAGTAATTTGCAAAGTTCGTGTTTGTATAAAGATGGGATAAAGGTCTCGCTTCGAGAGTCGCATCGCGCGCGAGAGCCTCTAGAGAGGGAAATTCGCGTTCACTCGATACATATACCGGAGCGAATCAATAGCTGGCGTCGCGTCTCTTTCTCTCTTCCTCTCTCTCTCTCTCTCTCTCTCTCTCTCTCTCTCTTTGTTTTTCTTTTGATCGCTGCCGTACCGCGAAATGAAAACGCTTAATACCTGATTAATACATCCAGTTAACGTGCTCGCAGAGAAAGAAATCTCGATCGATAATTGCCGCAATCTTCGCGAAATCTTCGATGAAATTTTGCGATCTTTTTCAGAAAATACATTTCTCATCTGTAAATATTAATTTATAATGAAATTACAGAGACTCGTGTGTGTCTCTACAAAATTCAAGGTGCGTTGAGTTTTTGAAGTTTGGAAGACAAGTAGCGGAATAAAATGTTCGTACGTGAACATTTTAATCTTATAGAAGTATCACACACACATACTCTCGCGCTCTATCTCTCTTTCGTGTTGTAAAATCAATTGCATCTTAAATTTCTTATACACCCCGACGTCGTTTGCTGCGCAAGCCGCTATAGTACCATAAATGATCGACTCTTACTACTTGCGCGAGTGTACCTACATATACACTACATATCGCTTCGTATATGGTTGCCGGAGTTCAGGAAAGTGGAATTTATTCTCTCTCGTGTGTTTTCACGCGCGATGCAAAATTCCCGCGCGGTTTATCAGTTTGACAGTTACAAAGTTTCGCAATAAATTAAACTGAGCATTCTTGCTCTCTCTTTCTCTCTCTCTCTCCGTCTTTTCCGTTGATGATCGACGGTAACCTGATAGTTCAGGACATGAACTTTCGACTGCGGTCCGATGCGAGCGCATTGAGAAGCTAAGTATATCATTGACAAAACAGAAAAAACAAAGTAGAATATGCATGCGTGTTTCAACGTGTGTTGGATAGAAAGAGAGAGAGAGAGAAAGAGAGGTTGCACATCGCGCAGCTGGTTATGTAAGCCGGTCTTGCCGCACATTTTCCACCGAACGTCGAACCTAATATGAGGAGTCTATTTTCAAAGGAACATGCGAGACGAATTGCGAAATGTTACTCAACATCAAATTTACATATGTATGTGTGAGAGTACATGCAATATTATATAAAAAGATACACGCAATATAATTACAAAAATGCATTTTGATCTTTTGAAATAAAAAAAAAACTATAAATTGCACGTACAAATTGCATTGTAAAAGCCGATGATTCAAGATGTTCCTAAAATGCATCTTTGCGTTTTCCCGTTTTACGTCACAGCGCGATATTTCGCGAGCGCAACTAAATCGTCACGCGACACCGATAGGTAATAAGCGCCGGGGCACGAATAACAAGGGAAAAAAATAGAATCATTCCCTCCGTCTGCGTGCACATTGGGCGCGGACAAAGTTTCTGCATGTTGCACGTGCTGAAGATCGTAGACCTTCCTGACGTTCGCACGAATTACGTAACGACCTCGCCGCGGCCACCAGTAATAAAACGCAGCTTTACGTGCAGCTCCCTCGTACATATACATGTATATATATATATGTATATATGATATGTGTGTGTTTGTGTGTGTTGCACATGTGTCATTGCGCGCGCTGCGAATACACACATCCGATAAGCGTACATATATATGTCGGTACGCCGAATACCTAACCGAGTAGTGTGAGTTACGAGTTCGGGTTATGAATAGCACGTGAGAGTGACCACGAGATTCCCTCGTCACATGCTCTCCTCTTCTCCGACGTGCGTCTCTCATGCGCGCGAATTTTACAAGCTGTTCACGCGAGCGAGTGTCACAAGTGGAAGCGCATGATTTTGAGTCGACGACATTTTCGGTTCGATCTTACACAACCCGGCGGCGTCTTCCGCGTTCAAAGTAAAGGAAATGTGTAATCCTCTAAAACGAGAGACTACTACACGACTACCTTCCTCTTATTTGCTATTTAAAATAAAAGAGTTGTTTCTTACATTTATTAAATCGTCAGTTACAACGCGAAGAGTTTAGAAATGTTTTTTTTTTTTTTATGTTTCTTGATGTTTTTATCAAACAATTTAAATACCTGTTCTCTCTCTCTCTCTCTCTCTCTCTCTCTCTTTCTTTCTCTCTTTCTGTCGATCTTATGCCTCGGCTGTGAAATTTACAGTTCTAACGATGATAATGACGATGATTCTTGCACTTGGCACATCCATCCGTGACATCCAAGTGCGTTTATTGTCAAACTCATCAAAATCTCGCGGAGATGTCTCGGTGTCTAGAAACGTTTAATAATAGACTTTGTGCCGAGAGAATTGCTTGCTTGCCACGTTCGCAACGGGCAATGTTCTACACGAAGGAACGCTTTTGGATCTTACGCGCTATTTTTATCTATCGATACTGTCCCGCCACATTTGCGGTCCTCTTCTGTGTTCAACGAGGTCGTCGCGCGTTTTATCTCCACAGAATTTATTTTACAGTTCTTCGAACGTCAAAGCCGCGCGGCGATAACGTTGATTTAATGTCCGTCACGCGTTTGCTAAAACGCGTTGTGCTCTGGCAAGCGTTTGTTAAGACCGCGCGCTCAGTTATCCGTAAATACATCTTCCTCGACCAACTTCAACGTGCCTTGAAAGGTTAAGGAACTCTCGCGGGACAATTTGCCAATTCTATCGCTGCTGATATGATGTTTCTATCGGTTGGTATATTGCTTAACGTTTTGATTTTTAAACTGTATACAAGTCGATTCTTCCAATGACGCAAAAAATTTCTTTTAAAAAGAAATCCGTAGACAACTCGTGCTTGCATCAAAGAATTTCCCAGTTATTTTTCTTGAATTTGAGTCAAGTCGCGTGATCTAATGCTGATAAGGTGTTGTTGGCGCTTTGCAAGTTACATAATACTCTCATTGTGTCGCACGCTTCGTAAAAGTATGTATCTGATATACGCGCTGCGACGTGTATCCATTGCAACGAGTACCGTTTCATACCATACATATCAGCTTGTGAATTTGACGCTCGATTGGTTCTCGTTTGTCAGTTATGCCACGCATACGTGTCGCTCGAAGAGAATATCCGACTTCTTCTGCAGAAACAACAGGGGGAATACGTGTTAATAAGATAATATCTTGACAATAGTTTAACAATAACCCGGAAAAAAATTGTTCAATACAATAAAATAGAAATAGAAATAGAAAATAGAAACAGTTCAAGATAATCTTCGCCGTACAAGTGTTTATACTGAATGAGGAAAATGGAGATGTTGAGTCGCAAAGTTCTCTGTGTTACGAGACAATTCTGACAAGTTCGAAGAACTTTGCTTGCGAGATGTGATAACTGTTTAAATCATCAAGTCTCTGTGTTATTCTTGTTACACACACGCGTCGTACGCAACTATCCAACGCAGCGTGTCGAAAAGCATGTATGAAAAAAGAGGAAAAAAGAGCGAGAGAATCAGCATACGTTTTTGACAAAGTGCCTAGGTGATTCTATAATAGTCCGACGTTCCAAATCATTATGCTTTGAGGTATTCGCGAGATAGCGTCTCGCGCGTCAATCTACGACGACGAGCGAGATCGTTTCGTCATCCCCAGAGTAGAGATATGTGCACGTCTGGTGGCACATCGTAAATCAATCTCTGAAGTCTCGAAAATTTAAATCCATCTTTTTCTAAAAGATCCTCTTTTATCTTCTTCTCACTCTACGTACTTGTTTATATTTTTTGTGTCAATTACATTTATCTGAACGAGAGTGCAGCATACATAAATTTTCATGTAAATAAAAGGTTTTATTTTTATCAAACATTTTTTCAGGTTTAGTCTATGTGTGTGTTTTGCAGTTATTACTCCGGTCGTATTTACATACGGTACGACGGTATTTCCTTTTTTATCACATCGATTCAATTTTTATTTTATCGCACTTCGACTATATACCCGTTTGGGTTTAAATACACTTTTCCAAAAAAAAATAAAGCTTCTAAAAATTTACGAGACGTATCGAAGAAGCTCGCGTTTCTCGGGAAGCGGCGGCGAGCGCATGATGGCGCAAAATCATTCACGTTGCACAGTCGCAGACGGTGGCAAAATCGAAGCGGTGCACCGCACGCCGGTATATGTCGCGCACTGACGGTGAGACCCGTGCAGTGCGCCCGTGACAATTTCTACGAGCGTCGGTGAGCTTTTTATCCCGATGAAAGTGGTGCGCGACCGGTGATTGTTCCGTGCGATTTCACAGCGACAGCGTATCTCGCGGACATATACTTATATAGGTTCGGAGGCCGGCAGGACCGCCGTGTGTCGGCGAAAGAGAACTCCCGGTTTTCCGATGTGGGACTCTTATTAACGAAAAATAAGCGAAACGTGATTCGGGAACGTGAATCCTCGGACACGGGTGTGGTCCTGGAACATAAAAAGCTGTGAATTATTTTCTGAAGAAATAAATGACTCGTAGTGTTTCATTGTGCGACTCTCACGATTACGTAATTTTTTCCAACCTTGCCTTTTATAATATATTGTCTTTTTTCTGTTTCATTAGGGCACCGGTACGCGATGAAAAAACGCGGTTTCCAAACTCATTAAACGAAAATTCCAATACCTAGATCTCTAAATACGGAGAGCTTCTCGGAGAATTAGATAATTTGTGGTTTGCTGATCACCGTCAGAGCCACTAGAACTAGTTAACTAAGTTTAAAACCAAGTACGTAGTATGATCGATAGATACTGTGTTGTTTGACTGATTGTCGGTTTTGAAGTCGACAATGTGAACGAAATGCAGTCATTGCTATTATGTATAATAACGCGGGAGGCATAATAGCTCGTTGTGTAATCCACACTCGTAAGCAATCGCATATCCTTGCGATAAAATAACAGGTATACATACATAATGATGCAATAAACTGAGGATTGCACACTGCCGTACATTATGAACTCTTCTGAGAGGGCAGTCCAGTCAAAAAAAACAGCTGTTCCTCCTCAATTGTTTTATCCATTTTGTTTTACTCGTAAATAATATTAAATTTGATATCATATATGTCTTGTATGACCAGTATAAAATATTTATTGTCGATTGTCTCCTCTTTATGTGCTACTAGACACAACAGACGCGCGTGATATTAATTTTGTCAGTATATATGTATTTATATGTGTGTACATACATGTATATATGTACATCACACATGTAGTCTGTCAACAAATACATATTTGACTTGTAAGTCGCAAAAAGAATCAATCGCGGAAAAGAGACAACAAATGAAATCTTTACACTTATCTCTTTCTCCTTCTAAAATATTAATTTTCTTTCAAAATTACTGTCACGCATCGCCGGCCAACGAAGTGATTAGCACATCATTTAGTGATTGTACTATAATTACATTCTCTGTAGGCGTTCGCACTTCTTCTTCGTTCAAGTGAGAAAAATTTGCCGCTATTAGCCGCTCTAGAAAATTGACTAGCACGTTTAGCGACCGCGCTATTTACCTGTTTCCGATTTTGTAACGTAATAAACGTCAAATTCAAGCGATGATAAATTCGAGACTTATGGTCTACAATAGATTTGTTTTGTAGTTTACGATCGACAATAATTTGAAATTCAAAGTTGACAAACACAACGCAAATATAAATCCCATTCCCGATTTATCTCGCATGTCGATTTATTTATCGTTGGTTAATTTCGGCTGAAATTAGTAATTTAAAATAAGGTAAATTGAATCCGAGAAAAAATTCAATTGACAAACAAAAAAGTCATGTATTCGAAGAAATCGAATTATATTAATATTAATATAATTCGATTTTCCTCGTGGACAACTCGCGCAGACAGTCCCGCTGGTAGTTTCCTCGCCTGTTTTCTATTCTAATTTTGATTTCTATTCTGGTACTGTCGAAGGCAGCCAATGGGCAACCGCGTTTGCAGTATGCGCAAGTGTACCTCTCTCTCTGCGGTCTCGTCGCTCATCATCATTCCCGGCGTGTGCACGACCACCCCTTACCCCGTGTCGATCGCAGTTGCTCCCGAGAGTTCCGAGGCATCGCGTGCGACACATTGATTCTGCTACGTCTATTCTTTTTGTCGCGGCAAATGAGTCTAAATCGGTCGATCCGCTTCGAGTATCGTTGAAAGAAATCGATCTTCTCTACGATCGGCCGAAACAGTTCCGAGAAAGGTGATAACGCCGGTTAAAAGGGTGCGATGCAGTGGCGGCGGCAGAAGAAAGTCACCCACGTGATCGGCTCTTCGAACCATGTGCTGCTCTTAGCGAGGTACCAAGATGGTACGGAAACACGCCGATTAGTTGCGCCTCGTTCCTTGTATGATGATGATGATAATAAAACCTGCGAAAAGCATTGAGAGATATAAACGTGATGCAATCAATTCTCACGCGAATTACTTTCAAGAAGATATACAGCTATCTCAAACACGTCATCAGTACTAGTCACTTTAATTGACGCGAAATGGTTTTTTTTTCTTCCGTGTAGCATGTAAGCTTGACATTTTTAATCTGTTACGTAACTTTATATGTGTATAATTATATATCGCTAATTTGACAAATGACAGAAACAAACGTACGAAATTCCTCGTCATTCTGCATTAGATATTCTCGGTTCGACAGCTCCACCAGGAGAGGAAGATGAAGAGGACGGTTTGCGAAAAGATTACGTAAAGAGTTCAGACAAAGACGCGCATACTTTCGATCGAAATGGACAGCAAGGCAGCTATAAATCGTATCGAGGTGGTACGAGCACTAGCGGCGACAGCACGAGCAGTTACGCCAATAACGGCTCGAGATCGCATCGAGATGACAGCGCGGGCTCGCCGTCGCGACCGAAAATTATCTTCAACGAGGACGAGTACACGAGGATTACGACGCCGCGGCAGGATGTTCTCTTCAAGAAGGGCTATCTCTCGCGAAAGAAGCCCTGGACCGGTAACGCTAGCACCAGCGCCACACCGTCTACAACTGAGAGTCAATCGGCGTCACATTCCACCGCAGGTAAAGATCCCGGCCGAAAACTGAGCTAACATATTTTTGTACTAAAAACAAGCATGATTATTAATACATACAGTCGATACCGATATGCAACTTCATGTGCTCAAGATATTTATTGACTGTATTTTGTGTATTACTGAAACACATTAATGAAACACATTAAGAGTTTCGATTAACGTGTCTCTCAGTTGTTATCCCATCCTTACAGACGGTAGTGAAACTACAGAAGACCAGCAACTACTGGATAGGGACAGCGGAATGGGAGAATATCCTCCTCCCATGGTAGAACCGGGAACGCAATTAGGATACGGAGCGTTTTATGATCATACGAGCGGTTACTTTTACGAATACCCTGTAATGTTGGTCGGTCCTGCGCCGGTACCTCCTCCAGTCGGTCCGAGTGTCTTAGCGACTGTACCCTGTGACCCGGTTCCCTTGAGACCAATCGAGTGGATCAACCCTGCTTATGTGCCTAAACTTGCCAACCAACCGTATTGCGTAATGGACTATCAAGTAAGACGAGCTCGTTTGTTTATCTTGTCAGTTTGTTTTTTTTGCTACGCATTGTACATTATTGCATTTCAGACTAGTCAGAGTACCGAACCGGCCACGATAGGAGATGGGCAGAACGGCGGCACGTTGGCGACGGCGGCGGCGACGGCGGAAGTTTCCAACAGTATGTGGAACGAAAGTGGCACCGGTAGCGCCAGCTGTAGCGGCAGCATAGCGGGGGAAACCGAAGAACAAACTGAAGAGGCGGACAATGCTGCCAAGGAACAACCTACGATAAAGGAGCAATTCACGGAGGAACAACATCTGGAGGAGCAACATCTCGAGGGACAGCACTTAGAGAACGGACACATGATGCCGGTCGATCCTTACTTGGATCCGTTAATGATGCAGGAGCCGATGCACATACCACACGTGATGCCCGCCGTACCGCAGCCGTACATGTATCCCGGTCACTACATGTTCGGACCACCTTTGGTCAACGTAAATGGTTAGTTACAAGATAGATAGAGATTAGGATCGTCCTCGAATAATGTGCGCGTGCTATAGTACGGATTGGCAAAGTCCAAACTTGCCTCTACCGCCTGCATGAGCAGACCTACATTCGCGCTCATAGCCTTCGTTCTGTTCACAGTCGGATGGACGGAACAACGGACAAGTTTGTGTGAACCGATTGATTGCCCATGATTGCGTTTAAGAGAAAGAAGCGCATTTCGAGGAAGGAGTGTGAACGTGATCTTTTTATTTACATAGAAGTTTTGTTTTATATAAATCTTTATTTATATCAAGTAAACAAAATTTATATTTTCAAAAACTCCTGCTTGAAAAACAAATTTATTTACTTGTACGTTTTTTTCGAGTCTATAAGTTCTTTGATTTTGGAATCAGTTATCTCATCAAAAATTTGAGATTGATTTGCGATCTTTTCTCTTTTTTCTAATTTTAAATTTTAAAATATCAATAATATAAAATTAAACATCCAGGTCAGCGATACGCAATAAAAAAAATACAGAAGATAATTATAGAAATAATTTAAGTATTATTATATACCTGTGTTGATCCATTGGACGCTTCTTCCTCGTACTGCGTTACGCTGGCCGTAGTACGCTTGATTGTACCTATTTCTAATGTTAAACGAGAACAGTGTCGATTGGAAGCGCGGCCAAAGGAAAGGGATATGCCCCGATTCATGACTTCTGTCCCGTCCATCGGCATCATTGCTGTTTTATTACCGCCGTACCTCTACCACATTCAAGGTAAAAGGTAATAATTCGCAAAAAGGTATCACACTTTAGACACGATCGTGGAAGTGTATTCAAGCTTCTTCCGCGTTCTCGTGAAACAGCGTGAAAACGCTCAGTGTCTTTTCACGTCTTCAAGATTAAATGACGATTGTCCCTCTTGGTGGTTTTTTCTTCACGATCGTTCCTAAAGTTCCAAGGCTACACCGCTCGATGTTCTGTTTGTCATTCAACTAACGATGCATATCCACTCGCATAAATTATCGGTGTGTTTTCACCGCTCCGTACACGCTATGTACGTCATTGTTCTCACATTGCACCAAGTAATGAAGCATATTTCTCTATCTGAGAGTCCATTGACTCACAACCACCGCACCGTGAGGATACGCCCCGTGGTCACATCGGCATAATTTAACGTCAGAGAAACGTCTTGGCTGCGTGAGAGACACAAAATGAGAGTTTGGCAATAGAACGCGTTGCTACATTTCAAATAGATCACGTTAAAAATAACTTGTTCGCTTCGAGATATATAAGATGTATGAGAAGGCACAGAAGCAGTGAAAAAGCCAAGTTCACCTTTCGCGACAACTTCGGCACGTTTCTAGCTGCTCATTACGCGCCTGTGATCATGATTGGATTGTTCATCGAACCGGCAAATATCGCACTGAAATAATAATCGTTGATGAATTTTCATCTTCCTGCAGACTGATAACGCGCGACGATTTCTTTTGTCCAAGGTGTTACCATTCAAGGCGGGCCATTGGTGAGAACTATGGACGTAACGGCTATGACAATGGCGTGCGGCAAACGAAGAAAGAAGAAAAAGAAAAAAAAGCAGAGAAGACTTATTTCGGTAAGTCAGCACAAAATCGTATATTACGCGATACGATCAAAATTCTTTAATCGTGAGAAAAAAACGAGATTAACAAACCACCTATCAGTGTTATTATTTTGTGATAATTTTTGTAAAAAACAATACACAAAAGAAACATTTTGCTGATTCAATCCCTGATTTTGTGTTCTTTATTAAATTCAGGGTAATACCGAGGATGAAGAAGAGGGAGAATACAGTTCCGAATGTGATAATGACGTATCGTCTTCCCGACTACCTTGGTCAGAATGTTCGACTTCGACCGCGATTACAACGACGGCCACGAAACGGCCACTCAATCCTGAGTGCCAAGAGTTTCAGTTACGGCCGGCCTTGCAATCTAAAATCCTTTCTAGTCCCGTCGTTCCTACCATGGTTGAAGAAATTACGTCGTCCAGCAACGACGTTACGGATGTCTCATCCTGTGTCAATACGGATCACAAGTCTGAGAAAATATGTGATACATCGAATGTTCAAAGTCCAACGAGCCAGACGGCAACATGCAACTTGAAGCACGTTGCGGAAACGCCACTGGAAAACGTTCAGTCGGTAACACTTAGACACAAGCCAAAGGACAAAAACACAGAAGTCAATGGTCAAGCGAATCATCTAGTCGAAGATGCAACTCTAACGAACCAGATCGAGAAAGTAAGAAATAACGCGATCGAAACGCTCAAGACTGATATTACCGAAAATAATGATAATTTGATCGGTAACAACGTGAAACGTAAGTTACTCGAGAGTAATAGTAATGACGTTAATACAATTTTGTTGGATAACCGCGTCAAGTGTCCAGGAGAAGCTTTAACTAACAAAGAAACAAACAGCGTGGAACGTGTTACCGATCTAACGGACAGAGCGTCGAAATCGTTGTCGACAACTTCTCAAAATAACGGTTCTGATAATGATAATTCAACAATGACAAATGTCACTGAAGGCGAAAAGGAAGTGCAACGGTTACGAAACTGTAATAATTCGACCGTTGTGCGAACAACTTCGCTTCAACAGCAACAGTCGAAAAAGTACAATAAAAAAGGTTCGAAATTCGTGAGAGAACCTACGCCCGGACCAGATCTAAATGACGCTACTACTACACGCTTAGACATAGAAAATGGAAAGCTCGTGCAGCAGTTCGAAGCCGTCCAATTGTCGGAGAACACTGGAGCGATTGCGGATTATAAGCGCGATATCGCAAATGAGAAACTGAACGAGATAGGTCAGGAAGTGGCGAATGAAGATGTATTTTACGTACGCAATAATGAAGGAAAACTTCGAACAAGTCAGGACAATACGACCGAAGGGTCGAATGAAGATTCTGGATTCGAGAGCCAGACTAGATTGTCAAAATATCCGATTATGTCCGCGGTAACGGAATGGCTACGTCAAGCGAACTCGGACGATCTTTTCATAACGTCAGCGTCGACCTCGGAGAGCGAGACAGATGAGGATGATGAAGAAATAGATGCAAAGCCGCCAAAAAACTTGCAAGGCAACCCCATGCCT
Source organism: Pseudomyrmex cubaensis (assembly GCA_014825685.1). Taxonomy (NCBI): domain Eukaryota; kingdom Metazoa; phylum Arthropoda; class Insecta; order Hymenoptera; family Formicidae; genus Pseudomyrmex; species Pseudomyrmex cubaensis. The sequence goes on from QVOA01001304.1 coordinate 15,507, forward strand.
GCACTATCTGCTAATAGCGGCGTCGACAGCTTTACGGCGTCACGCACGGCTAGCTGCGGCGAATTCGCAAAGGCCAACAATAATTCAACTACGGTCAATCAGACGGAAGTTGACTCGATATCATCAAGATCGATCGGCAGGAGAAAACGGGATGCGAAAGGTGCGAAGAGAAAAACGAAGAGAATCGACAAGCGGAACAGGAATGTTGATGAGAAGACGCAGAACCAGTTAGTTTCTTCATTAGTTTCGTGTAATCGATTGGAAAATTTAGTCACTGCCGTGAGATTGAAAGACACGTTGAAGAACAATGTTGGTAACGTTTGCGAATTTACTCAGGAGGATAGCGTTGCGGGTATGAGGGTTGCTTTAAATTCTCGGATAAATTCAAAGAAAGCCAATGCAAGACGAATGAAGACGTTGAGAAAAACCAATAGAAATACTATTGAGAACATTGATATCAAGATGCGACGTATAGATGATTCGAGCGAGAAGGAAATGAACGAAGATAATACGGTGAGCGTACGAACGTTTGAAAAAGGAGAGATTATCGTTTCAGAAGACGGCAGATTATTACCAACATCCTCGTACGAGCCGATTTCGTCTAACGATCAAGATAATTTAAATGCAGCAAAAGCCGCTACTGACGATATAATTAATGAGAACGTTGATGTACGCAAAGAGTCTGGGAACAACAACAACAACGAGAAAGACGAAAACAACAGTGTAATGATAGCATCTTTGGTCAGCATAGAGGAACCTGATGTGTTGGAGTGTTGGGAAGCGGAAACTATAGAACCTGTGATAACTCCAAGAAGAATATTGCAGAGTCCGGGAATTCTGTGCGAGGGAGAGGCCGCGGAAGAGGACAACTTCGAGATCGAGAAAGCTACTATAGAACACGTACAGAAGTACTACAGATTGGCACGGGACACCATCAGCGTGGAGGAAGAATTGAGCGACGTCAGCACGTCGGTAATTTCATCGAGATCGAGAACAGTGCCAAATAATTCGAAGAACTTAGTCGAGGAGCATTTCTGTAGCGAGGAGATCCCGATAATTATACCGGACAAATTTCAGGACAGAGTGTCCGAAAACGAGAAGATACCCATCGACGAGGCGTTCGAGGTGTACGAGAGCTGTTACAACGGAAAATCGCCGTTTTTCCCATTCAGTCCGAACCCGATCAAGCAACAGACCCTGTACGGTCAGAACGGTGAAACTCCGATACCGTGCAGAGCAGTGTGTTGTAACATACAATAATATCAAAAACAAATCTCAGACGTCTCCTATCCAGGAAAACAAACTCGTCTTGAAGAAGTAACGAACCTATATATATATATATTATTATAATGAATATTATAATAATGTATTATATTGCATATATTTTAATTGCGTCATCGGTTATCCTTCCCGAAAGCTCGAGACGCACTTTTCCGAGTATAACACGCACGTATTTTGTTACGTGTACGCACATTCTCACATATAAAATTGTCTCACCTTTTTTTTATTGGGCGAGAATTTCAAATGAATCAATATATTCTTTCAAAAGTTTAGTGACACGCTCAAGTGAGGACTAAATAATGTTACTTTGAAAGCAATTATGGATCGATCCAGTTTTTGTAAATAGTTTTAAGAGAATTGTTTTTTTCTGCTTGTGATTGTATTTCGTGAATATTTTCAAAATTTTCCGTGCGGGAGCATGTGCATTGTAACAATCCATGAATAGCGCATTTTACCATTGTCATAACGAACATTGCCACAGCCAACATCATTGTTCATAATCGAAGACAGAATGTTTAACTTTTATCGGGACCGAGCTTATCAAGAGGCAATACGTTGGTTTTGTTTTTCCTAACAAACGTAGAAGAATGTGTATTTCATTTTGAAAATGGAACGAAGAAGAAAAACACATTACATCAAGAGATATCTGTTGAGACATAAGAGAAGCGCCAGGTTGTTATTTTTATTATTCACGCTACGATAACGTAACACTTGGCCGAGGTGCTAAAGTATTATTTTTACAATCTATATAAAAGACACGAGTATTAAAGTATTAAGAGTTATTGTTGCACGTATTCACATGTTGAGATGGCCTTTGCTTAGGGAAGTTTTAACTGTTCACAAGTGTCAACTTACATTATATATCGGAGTATGATACCCTGCATACGTATTCATCCGAAAGGTTTTTTTCTCTTTTTTTTTTTTTTTTTGTTCTAGCTGTGAAAAGGAGAAATGTAAGTGCCGAAGAAGACCGAATAAAGTTCAATAATGAATGCTTTTAAGTAGCGATATATATATTATGCAATAATCGTGCAGGATGTAATATCACGTTCTTGTAGGAAGTATTAGTTGAAATCGGACAGCGGTAAAAAAAAAAAAAAAGATGTGTATATAGAGATAACTTGTAGAATGATAACAGTTCACAATAAAAAACAATCGTTGGGTTGAATGATTAAAGTAGAGAGATTACCTCGAGAATTTTAGATATTTAAGTCCTTCATGCGATAATGAAATCAGTTTCCTTCGCAATTCTTTCGAAGAGAACTATGGCAGCGTTGAAACAACGCTGCAGTTAAAGCTGATTGATTTGAATCTGTAAAGAACAATTTTTTGCTTTCAGTTTTTTCTCAAAATATATCACACAGATGTTATAATACAAGAGTCGTGACGGCTTTCGCTTGGTATGTAACGGTATAGACGTATCGATTAGTTATGTACAACGGAGATAAACAACAATTTTAAATTTTGATGAGCTAATCACTCTACTTTAAACCTATTTATCGATTTGTTCAGAAAAGATAGGACGTTTCTTTGCTAATAGGTGCATTTTGATCGAAGTCGGAACGTGCCGTAAAGAGTCGCATACGTGTACTTACACACATACAAGAGTTGCACTTGTTATGATATAGTCCACGCTTTAGTTGGTTGTGTCGAAATAGCTCGTGAATATTTTAGGTTGCATATTACGTAAGTCGATTGATAGACATGGTTCGTGAATTCATATACATATTTAAATGTATATGTATATATATATATATACATATAATATATATATATACACATGTATACATATATGTATACATATATATATCCCATATCATATACATGCGTAACATACCTCAAAAAAACCTGTAAATAAAAGTATCCGGGCATTTAGTGAAACATCAAATGATACAATAATAAATTATATTGATGATCAAGGAGTGTGTTGAAACCGGTATATATATATATTATATATATTATATACATATATATATATATATATATATATATACATATATAATTCAATGTGTTCATTTGTGCTAAAAAGAGAAAAGTGTGCAAAAAGAATCTCAACACCACTACGAGTAAAACTTTGGAGATAAATTTTGCGCAGAATAGGTACCGGTTTCAATCCTTGATACTTGAACGCGATAATAATGATGAGTTGGCGATGATAAAACAATGCTGAAGTAGAGGAAAAGAGAGATAGAGAGCGAGAAAAAGAGCGCAAAAATAAAATCTACGTCATATGCATATATCACGCAACAGCAGTATGTTAGATACACCATTGTTCCTGCAAAGCTCTAGTTTCCTTAAGCATGATACGTATAAATCATTTCCAAGACGATCCATAGCTCTATATACGAACGTTCATTCACACGAAAATATATTAAAACTAAGTACGACTATACAAATTATAAATATATATATTATATCATTATATATTGAAAAATGCGCGTTGCATCAATTGTGTGCCTTATTCTGTGGCGGCCGTTTTTGTAACTATTTCAAAGCACTCTCCTTGATAATAGTGTCAGTAGCGATGATCGAAATGCAGTTAAGATTTGTTAAATTTGATGCGAGAAAGAGAGAAAGTGAGAGAGAGAGAGAAAGGAAGAAAGAGAGAGAGAGAAGCGTGTGCAAGAGGGCTTGTTCGAGATAATGACCCTTTATCAGATGCATGCACGCCCAAGCGTAAAAAATCATTTGATTCCTTTTCACGAAATAACAGACTTCTTATTCGTCAGACATGTCCAAACGAGCAATTATTCATATAAAGACATTGAACGTTGCATCTTACATGAGAGTCAATGTTACTCTGTACAATTTATAATTTTAGTTGAAATTAACATGTATGGAATACGTGTATTTTCTTGAATTTTGTTGTGTTTTTTGCTTATAAAAATATGAATAAAATGTTTCAATCAAAACAATAAGTCAATTTATAGTATTTCTAATGACCGGAGATGAATCTACTCTCGGGACAATATACATATTACACGTACACGTGAGAAAGGTTGCCTGCCTACATATTCCTATAAAGAAATTGAGAAAAAGAACTTACCAATAATTGTAATTACACATAATGTTATAAAAAGAGCTTAATAGACATATAAGAGCTTAATAGAGATCTATATATAAAGTAAATATCTCGATACAAATCCAATGTGTTTTAAATACTAATTTATTCCTACATAGTAATAAAGTTGTATATATCTCATATCTATTATATTATTTTTATATATAATCAGTATTTTAGAAACGCACATACGTGATGTTTTTTTTCTGCAATTTGAACTTTAAAACAGATATATCAATACAAGTTTTTTAATTTTGTACTCACCCGCGCGTGAAATGCATCAAAATTTAGATCTTGCAGTGCGAATCAATGAATGTGAAAACCGCAGTGCGTTGCAGTCGTTGCACTAGTTGCACATCGTGCATGTTTATTCATTATCGATAAAGAAGAAATTTTAAAGAGACGAACTAAAACTCGACTGTTGATAATACCTCTTGTTATTGCCATAATCATTTGCAAAATTGCCCCGGCGCTATCTTCGCGACGTACGTGACTACACGATTGCACAGTTTCGAATGCGAGTGCGCGACGCATGCGCTCAGAGACGCTCACGCGGACTCCGCAGAGTGCAGACTGTTAGGCACTGTTAGATGACGCTGTATCGTGTTAATGAGAAGTGTGTTCCTCCGCGGTCTCGTTGAATTTTGTACCGAGTGATATTCGCCAATCTCCTGGAAATGGATCCCGTGAAAATGGCTATGCAGCCGCATAGCAGGAAGCGCGTTTGCTACTATTATGACAGTAAGTTGCCGTGAAAATCGTCGCACTTCGCGATCCCGCGAAAATCATTCGCGTACACACACGAGAACTTGACAAATGTGTTTACGGCGTTACGGCGATTTGTGCCGCGTTTATTTCGCTTGTTCTAGCTGGCAATCGGTCGCTCATCGGTCCGTCCGCGTTTCCACGACGACAAATACGTCGATGCGCGAGCGTTATCGCGCGATTCATCGAAATTTCCACGCTTCTTGCGGCCGATAGTACGATTTTCACGACGTGAAATCGAGAGATTTCTACAGCCGCGCTTCGTGCGACTGTAGTCGCAGCGTCGGCCATCTGTATGTATACAGTCCGAGAATGTTCTGCGTTATCATTGCACTCTCGGTTACTGTGACTGAAATTTGTGCTTTTCAAGCCGTGTATGCCCTTTATCACAACTGATAATTATGCGATTTCCTGTTGGACCACTGAACAATTTCCATGTTTTATACACACGAGGTGTAATTTTTTAAATTTTTTGCAAATTTTATTTATAACAATAATTAGTTCTACTGTATCTCGAAAAACGCACTTTGTTCATTAGAAAATAATGTTTTGTTACGAGGCACGCGGGAAAGTTAGGTTACAATTGAGGCGGCTGTTGTTTAGGTTATGAAGAATACCGCGGCATTTTACGGCATTATTGACTAGTAAGAATCGCAACGGATCATTTTCCGTTCGTAATTCACGCTCTCCGAGAATATTCTCTTTGAAAAAAACAGTTTTAAACGAGCATTTTTGAAGTTAGTACGGTTTTTGTGAACGAAATGGCGAGAGACCCTCAGGTGTGCCATGTGGCACTGTAGGCAGTCAATCGAATCTTGCTCTAGCTATACACACACACACACACACACACATGTATCTCTCTTTTACTTTCATTCGTACATGTATTCTGATCTTTTTGTTCAGGTGACATTGGTAATTATTATTATGGGCAAGGACATCCTATGAAGCCTCATCGTATAAGAATGACACACAATCTTCTTCTGAACTATGGTCTCTATAGAAAAATGGAAATATACGTAAGAATTTGTTACAGAGATTGTATTCTCTTTGTGGAAAAAAAAAACTATTTTTGCTATTAACATATTGTATTATTGAACATATGATAAAATATTGTAATATATTCAAATTGTATTGCATCATTTTAGCGACCTCACAAAGCCACGGCTGATGAAATGACAAAATTCCATAGCGATGAATATATCAGATTTCTGAGATCCATAAGACCTGATAATATGTCCGAGTACAATAAACAAATGCAACGATGTAAGATGTTTATTCTTGTTTTTATTGGAAACTGTGTTACTAAAATTGGAAGTATATTTATAATGTGTACTTTTCTTTTGTTACAACAGTTAATGTAGGCGAAGATTGTCCTGTCTTTGATGGTTTGTACGAATTTTGCCAATTATCGGCCGGTGGATCTGTTGCTGCAGCTGTAAAACTCAACAAGCAAGCATCTGAAATCTGCATCAATTGGGGTGGCGGTTTGCATCACGCGAAGAAGAGCGAAGCATCAGGTTTCTGCTATGTAAATGACATTGTACTTGGAATTTTGGAACTGCTGAAGTATCATCAGAGAGTTCTGTACATTGATATCGATGTTCACCATGGTGACGGTGTAGAGGAAGCGTTTTACACAACAGATAGAGTCATGACGGTTTCGTTTCATAAATACGGAGAATACTTTCCTGGAACTGGAGATCTCCGAGATATTGGTGCAGGAAAGGTAAAAACCTTTTGTCAAAACATCGTACAACTGTGTGCTTATATGTTGTAATATCTTAAATTATCTGAAATCATTAGTTACTATTATAAACACATGGTTGTTTTCTGTCATTGTTAACAGGGAAAGTATTATGCTGTCAATATACCTCTACGAGATGGAATGGACGATGAAAGCTACGAATCCATATTTTCCCCTATTATTTCAAAAGTTATGGAAACTTTTCAACCTTCTGCTGTCGTTTTGCAATGTGGTGCTGATTCGTTAACAGGTAAGTTTACTTGAAACAGAAGTGGCAATTGCAAATAAAAACAAAATACTAAGAAATCTTAATGTATAAATATCAATCGTTACAGGTGATCGATTGGGATGTTTTAATCTGACTGTGCGAGGTCACGGAAAATGTGTAGAATTTGTGAAGAAGAACAATTTACCTTTCTTAATGGTGGGAGGTGGCGGTTACACAATCAGAAATGTATCCAGATGCTGGACTTACGAAACATCAGTAGCTCTGGGATGCGAAATTGCGAATGAACTTCCATATAATGATTATTTCGAGTATTTCGGTCCTGATTTCAAGCTGCATATCAGTCCTTCAAATATGGCAAATCAAAATACACCTGAATATCTCGAGAAAATAAAGTACGCGTCCTTGCAATTTTATCTCCGTGTTGTTTTCTGTATGATGAGCAAATTGAAGTTTCATTACTGCCGTTTGCATTTCAGAACGAGACTTTTCGAAAATCTGAGGATGCTACCTCACGCACCTGGTGTACAAGTTCAGGCAATTCCAGAAGACGGTGCTGTTATTGAAGATTCGGAAGCTGAGGAAAAAGCAAATCCAGATGAGAGACTGTCTCAGCGTGATTTAGATAAGAGAATACAACATGAAAATGAATACAGTGATAGTGAAGATGAAGGAGAAGGTGGACGAAGAGACAATAGGTCGTACAAGGTATAATATGTGTAATTAATTCTAATATATATAAATACTTCTAGAAAAATAAGAATTTATGATTATATATGTAACACACACACACACACACATTCATTAGCAAACTTTTTATATTTTCTTTTATTTTATAAAGGGATCTAGAAAACGACCGCGTCTAGAAAAAGGTCAGGAAGTTATGGATACCGATGTAAAGAAAGAAGACGAAATAAAATCTGATCCTAAAGGTATTAATTGTGATTCATACCAACATTTTTTCTGGCAAATCAACACATCGAAGTTAAATAATTTACCATAAATTTGTTCAGATAACGAGAAGGATGAGAAAGCAAATCCCACAAATGAGGAGACGAAGAAAGATGGTGCGGCGAATCCCTGATAGACGGTTGCTTCGTACCTCGTGAAAAAATGGAGGAAAAAAAATACTTATGTATAAATTAAGTCCTAGATAAGCTTAAGTAAAATTTAAATTGTAGCAACAACTGACGCAGCAAATTACCTGCTGTTTCTACCTCGCTGTTTAATTCAAAAATCATTTAAAATTACGGTTTTATTGAAAAATTCAAAGTTATTCTTAAACGTCGAGAAATACCGAAATCATTTACGACGGCACAATTTATACGTCAAAATTTACACGTATGAGCGTGTATATAATTTATAAATGTCCTTTAATTTTTTTACGATAAAAATATAAGAAATAATTATATCTGAATTATCTCAATATTACTTGTTTTTAAAATATTAAACGACAGCACCAAGTTGTGTAAAACAATTCTCTTGTAAAACGGGTTATTATCATCGCATTACAGGACATTGTGATCTGATTGCTATATATTGCTATTCTCTTCATATATTCATATATTCGTTCACAACATGCCACCGTAATTAGTTAGACAATTTTAGTACAGAGTCTGCACATAAAAATCATCATGCGAACAATTTTAAAATGTAAACAAAAGACATCGATCTCATAAATTTGAAGATTGAGTCTTAAGATAATTGATAACCGATTCAGGACACTGATAAAAGTTTTGTTCCGATGTATGTCGATCGTGTACAATTTTGCTTGCGCGGTCAACGTGATTTTTTACGTCTTCTTACTTATTGCTCGTAATTAATTGAGCCGCTCAATAGGGAAGCCAACACATACAGTTTTACACTATAAAAAAAGTAGTTAATTACGAGATTAATTATATATATATATATATATCTCATGAGTCGATATTCGTTTACGAAATTCATTTACTTCCTATTCTTGTACATAATACTTAGAAGTTAATCTCGAGAGATTCGACACAATAATGATGTAATAACAAAATATTCTGTTTGTAAAATGTGAAGCATTTGTATCTGACATTGTTTTCTATATATATTTTATCTATTATTTCTCAAAATCTTCTCTAGTTTATATGGTGAAGCGCAATGAATATACATATATACTTAGCTCGTAATATATAAATTTCGCGTATAATAGTCGCGGTGGACCTCGCGTAGTTCGAGCGCCACTTTGTTGCGCGTGAACTTGGCGCGAGGCACTACTGTGCCTCTTGATTTCAGAGAATAAAAAAAAAAAAAAAGCAATTACAAGTTATTACATTTGACGATTTAAAGATTTACACTCTGACTTGTGTATTATAAATACGTATACCGAATAAACTAGAGAAATATTTATAAAAGAGGAAAATGTAATATTTTAAGAAGTAATCTATAAAATATCTATATATATGTGTGTGTGTGTGTGTGTGTATATATATAATTTTATATATATATATATATATACATATATACATATATATATATATATATATATATATA
>QVOA01001305.1:0-16372 GCA_014825685.1 Pseudomyrmex cubaensis
TATATATATATATATATATATATATATATACACACACACACATATATAGGAACAGCAGGAGAAGCGTTTCGTTTCGTTTCGTTTCGCAGTAGCCCGAACAATTTCTCCGTTACTGGAACCTCGCCCCGTTCCCTGCGCCTCTCGTCGTTCCTTTTCTTTCTTCCCACACACACTCTCTTTCTCTCTCTCTCTCTTTCTCCCTTTCTGTCTCGCTCTTCTCTTTGTTCATTCGTCGTTCGTCTCGGTTCCGGATATTTGTCCGGATTGCAATTGCAGAGGGCTTTTTCCCACTCGCTTCCCTTGTGCCTTGCTTGTACTCGACCGAGTGAGAGTTTTCTCTCTTTCTCTTCTTTTCTCGTTCGTTCGTTCGTTCGTTCGCTCTTGAATCCTCGTTTCGCTCTTCCTCTTCTCCTTTCTATACATCGTCACAACTTCAAATGCGAGGCAATATTTTATACGAGAGCAGATACGCGGCCTCGAGAAAACCGAGGAGGGTTAAATTCATTTCGACGTGCTCGATATAACCGCGATCGAGTGCCATCTCCTACGTTGGGGAAATACTAAACGGACATTAGTGGTTATCCACTAACGTGCGTTTAATCTCTTCTTTCCTTCTTCTCGTCGATCGTTCGTGTTTCAGTTTTCTCGATCGATAGACTCTTGAGCGAGAAACGAATCTCTTTCCTTCGTAATGCATAATTGTTCACGGCGAAAAGAAACAAAGAAAGAACAAGGACAGTTTTCAAGTGGACGGATAATTGCTCGAATCTATCGCGCTCTTGATACCGCGCGTGTCTCAATCGCGTGTTCTCTTCCAAGCGGGTTGTTGATTGCCAGCTGTTTCTTCATTTTTTTTTCTGATCGTTATCGTCTACGATCCTCGACGATCTCTCGATCTTTACGACGCGATACAAACCGGATCGGATCCAAAGCAGCTGAGCCTCATAAGTCGAGCCGCCAGAAAAAAAGTCGGACGCGCGTGAAACGAAGTTCGATGCCTTCCCGGTTCGTTAAGCGTTCGTTGAATGCCATTTGTACGGCGAGAAACGGAGAAGGAGGATACGATGAACAAGGTATACCGAAGATTCCTGTGTGAAGGATCGATGACTAAGTAATGTTAATGTCCAGGCGTAATTCTTTCTCGGGAAGGAAACGGGAGGAGATATATTTTTCGAACAGGTGGCAGAGAGACCGCAAGTTAAACCGCACGTATGCCAACAGGTAGGGAATGCCGGGGTCCGATGATATGGGTCAAGAAATGCATAAATTAAATAGAGGGCGTGATTACACGCGAGTTCGGTCCCCGCTGTTTCGTGTCTTGTAATTTATGCCCGGCAACTGGCATCGCGTCCCGAGAACGGAACAAACTATTCATTAAGACGAGCGAGGAGAACCTCGTCGAGAGAACGAACTTTCGGCTTAACGAATTTTCCGATTTCGCGCATTAATATGGTAATGCAATCAGTCGTTTCGGCACAGTAGCTCACGCCCGCATATATATGTGTGTGTGTATGTGTGTGGTACTGCCGAATTTTTAACTCCCAAGAATTAATTGAATTAGCATTTCAATGCAGCGATTCGTGTGCAATTCGTTTAGACCCCCGTAGCTTGGCTTTAATTCTGGGTTACCTCGCGTGTATATAATGTCGGCGATATTAACGTTTGATCTGCTACCGTAATCACGGATGCGGGTTTAATTACCGTTCTCGAATATTTATAACGGTGAGGTAATTCTTATTGTGTGTGTGTGTGGAGCTTTTTACATCGGGATATAAACAAGAATGTCGTTCCGTGCGATGCAATAAAAATTAATTACACGCAAACCGCAGCGATATCGCGGCTTTTTAATTTGGGGAAAGATGTAGAACCGGATATGTTGACGCGCCGTATTAAAAAAAAAAAAAAAACTTTCTTTCGCTGATCTCGCGATAAAAACGCTTGACAGTTACTTACTTCGCTCAAACGTACATATATATCGATTCGATACATTCGGTATGTAAGTCCCATCAAATATTCATTCTCTTCGTCGAAATATCTGCTTGAAGTTTTCTTCAATGCGGGTATGTGTGTCGAGAGGAAAAAATTTTTCATAACTATGCGAGTAATATAAAAACAGTGACCTTTTGTCCAGCGTTTATCATATCCTCATTGCGTTTATCATATCCTCATTGCTCCGCCGCCAACGCAAATTATCATAATTGACTTAACACTGTTGCGCGATATAATTATATCAGTCGTAGCGCGCGTTCGTTATCGATTTTGTTAGATTTCTGAAGAAAATAAGAAGTTACAAAATAAGAAGTGTCGGCACAATTAATTATGATCACGAAATTGGGTTTGCTGCATGGATGACGCATTAAAGCGACACAGTAAAGATAATTCGTGGATGTGTGTGTGTGTGTGTGTGTGTATTCGTTCACATAAATATATGGCTCGCGCTATATGTCATGTTCTCTTCGCTGTATAGACGGTGGTTCGGCCAAGTTTGGTATGACTTTGGCTCGTTTTCAGTTCGGGGCGAGTGTGTTGGGGAGCAGAAGAGCGATTCTGTAAATTGAATGACTCCGGCCTGTTATATTTGTTATCTAAAACTTCTTTATGTTTTATATGCTTTTTTCCCCCCGCGTTCCCGCGCGTGTAACAGTCGAGCGAGAACGACGCAGATTCTATTATAGACAAGAAGAAGTCACCCGCAACCTAGCTATTACGTCCAATGCCGTTTTCCACATGTATTATGCATGTCCGGGCAAATTTCGTCGTCTGTCAGAACGAGCGGTGAGCATCGTCGTGTTTTATTATTTATGTTCTCCCGAAAGCCGATAAAAACGGAAAATCTTAAGAACGTCGAAAATATTTTTCTAACAACCTTGAATTAAAATCCTCCTCCTCCTCCTGTTTCAAACTCGCACTCGTGTTTCGAGAGACTGTGAGAGATTATTTTTGCCGCGCGTATGTACGTATAATAATTTATTAACGAGTAAAATATCGAGTTTAATGTATAACTATACAATATGTACACACGTACATATTGTAATATGAAATTTTATATTCCGTTCGTACTGTATAATAATCGAGCTCTTATTTTATCTCTCTTTCTCTTCCGCGCACAAACGCGCAATTATCGTGTAAATTACGTACCGTATTATATTTGCGACTTTTTTTTTATATAAAAAATATCACGTAGCGTGTATAAATTATAGCGTAATACGTTTGTTAAACTATTAAATGACAAAACAGAGAGGATCGATTCTCTTTAATTCTCGTCGTCCTGACATTCCTTTATTGAGGAATCGTTTTTTTTTTTTTTTCGCTCTATCGAGTTGAAGAGCTTGTATATATTATTATTTATTATATGACGTAATACATACACATGTATTCTAAATATATAAATGTTTGTAAATTTATAAAGATTTACATTATGTATATAAAACTAACTTAGAGTTAGTCTCTCGCGAGAAAGTAAATCTTTAACGAAAACAAAACTCGTTGTTGACCCAGATAAGCAAGTTGCGATACTTAAGCTAATTCCCGTACTTTTCTCTTATCGTCCAACGGTCGTAGACAAGCGATTGTGTATCAGAGCGATGTTTGCCATGAGACAAGATATCCTCGAATTTTCTCCACACAATCAACTTCTTTCTCCTTGTTCCTCTCCCGACGATCTCTCAGTTTCCACCCTCTTCTTTACAACATTTTTCTTCCCCGACGATATTCCAGTATCCGAAAAACATCCCGGACGCGTCCGTTACGGGATAGAGAGAGAGAGAAAAAAAAGCGCCCGATTTCCCGGAGAAAATGACGCACGCTGCCGTACGGGATATTACTTGCTGTAGATATTAACGTCCGCTGCATTTTTTTGTGGGCACAACGGTATAGTCCTGGTGTGTGTGTGTGCGTGTGTGTGTGAGAGGGGGCTTTTGGACATATAGCTATGTCAGATAGCGGGATGCTGTAAATCTGTGCATTATACATGACAGTGAGATCAGCGCCATTTGTTATTCCCCGGTAGAGCGTAGAAAAAGAGACGTGAAAAATTACTAACGCGGCAGCACTTACTGAAACCGAGGGTATTGGGGAATGTTGGAAGAGAGAACTTGGCCAAGAAATCTCATCATTTGGAATTGGAATTATCATTGGCGCAGTGCGCAATACGCGTCGCCGCCGCCGTCCCGGTTATGCGCGTCTTCTCGATTGTGCGTTCTGGGGAGGGGTTGCAGCATAAATTGCGGCAACGTTTATTTATTCGTGTTCCCGAACATGCGTAATGATTTCAAATTTATTCGTCCGCGAGAAAACTACGTTTTTCATTCTATCTATAGATTTTCTCTTACCTGAGATCAACCGCGGCACGGCTGCTTTATTAAAATATAAAACGCGGTTAATCGAACGAGCCAGTTCTTTCTGTCATCGATTTTTAATCCGTCGACGACCGAGTTATGCGTATATTAAAACGGAACTTTCCGGAGTGCGAACACGCCGAATATTTTCGTATTATTTGCAAAATTATATCGCAATGTGACACACAAGAGATAACGCGCGAAGAGATATTATTTTTGAGACGAAAAACTATATAAATTTAAAGTATTTTGCGGATTACACGAACTCGTCTCGAGTGTTTTTCTGGTTTCTCTCTCTCTCTCTCTCTCTTTCTCTCGAGTGCAAACTCGGTGGTTGTTTTAAATTGTTCGCAGAAGAAACGCGAATTCTTTAACGCTTGGAAACGAAAGTTATAGAACAAAGACAGTGGTTTAATATCGCCGTAAAGAGTCTCAACGAAATATTAACGGCTTCGTTGCGTTGTTTATCTTGTCGCCTCTGGTAAATTTTTCCCCAGAAACTCTTAATTCTATCGCAATATAAACCAAGACGCTGTGTGCTTGCACGGGAAATACGAACAACGTCTCGTCGAATTGCTCGTTTCTTTTTGCGGATAAATTTACCAAGGAAAGAAGCTCTATGTTGTAAGGAAGGAAACGCGCCGTGTTGGCAAACGTATCGTTTTCCTGTTACTTCCAACTTTCTTTGAGAGCTGGCTACACGAGATAGTTTAACCTATATTTTTCTTTATCCAGAAATAAAATTAAAAACAATAAGCGTGTTTGTGCGCAATAATATAAAATTCTCTCAATGTAAAGAGTTTTATATATTTTCTCTTGTCTGATATATATGTATATATATATTTTTTATACATACATTATATGTTAGGTAGTATGTTAACGCAGTATCTCGCGGATAATGTATATTATAAAAAAAACTTTTCCGCGTGCATTGTAACTTATTTATACAGCAGGCGACTTTAAGACCGGCTATTATTAAGCGTCAATTTTTACAGGTGTATAAATTAACAACTTACAGATAAAACTCTCTCTCTCTCTCTCTCTCGCACGCGTTCTCTCTCTGGGAAATTAATTATCCCGACTCGCGCGCGCGCATCTGAAAGGCTGCTGAATATAATACAGAAAATAAAAAATTTTGTCGCGATATAATTAACCGAGAGACGCAGTAAATTTAATCCGGCATAGAAAACGAAACACGATTTAATATATTCACTTCTCTTTCGAAGTCGGTTTGTTATTTATGTTTTTTTTTTTTTTTTTGTTTTTTGTTCACTACGGGAGCGGGTGGCGCGTTATTACACTTATACTCCGCGCGGACATAAAAAAGTTGACACACAAGCCGCGCTACGTCGGACACATCTTCCCAGAGGAGGAGCGACGATGCAAACGCGAAATCTAAACACAAATGAGTGTAGAGGTGTCCGTAAATAAACTTGCATCGAGCTTGCGCAGCAAACCGATGAACGTAAAAGGTAGTTACGCTTTCGCGCGAGTTACTCGGCTCACAAAGGTCTTTCAGGTAACGACGGGTTTTATTCGAAACATTTAGTGCGGAGCTACGTCGCACACACAGAGATGTTCGTTCATATAATCGCGCGCTATGTGTGCATACATGCATGCATATAAAGCGCGAAGAATGTTTTCGCAACCCCCCTCGTGTGAGCGTGGCACACCTGACCTTTACTAAATTAAACTTTCACGCTATGGTTGATATTTCGTTTTGCAGTAACTCGCGCGTCTCGTAATTTAATTTATATAAAACGATATAAGAGATAATAAATAATTAAAAATATTTTTTCACTTCAAAAACAAAATTCTCTTTTCCGCGTTAAATTTATGTTATGTTTATTTATCGCGCAAATCTTTGTAAACATTTAAACTACGAGATAAATTTCACTCCGACGAGATTCAAGTAACGAGATGCCCTGAATAAGTTGCGAAAGATTTAAAATTTTGTTTATATCTCTCACAGAGATATTCTTCCTCACACACATTTTTTTCCCGCACGTTGTTGTTATACATGCGTATTGATCGGCAACACGATGGTGGATAATAAACGTTTCCATTATTCGCTTTTGCATATTGCAGGGCAGTTCCAGTCCGGAAGGAGCTCATATGGAATGGCATCACGTGGACCGTCGTCGCTGTCGACGCTGCCGATCGCTGCGATAGCGATAGCTGCCGTGATGACAGCCGTGGCTAGCGGTCTCTGTCCGGCGCGATGTCGATGTGACGACGAGAGTCTGCGCGTCTCTTGCGCCTACGCCGGTCTCGAGGTCGTGCCGATCCAACTAAACCCGGAGATCCGTCACTTGGATCTGTCCAACAATCGCGTGGCCAGCGTGCATCTAACTTTCAGTTTCTACGGCAATCTCGAGAGTCTCGATCTGAGCTCGAATCTCATTCACACATTGGGCCTGGAGAATTTCGGTCTACAGCAAAGCCTGATCGTGTTGAACGTCAGTAACAACGCGATACGAACACTGGCGAAGAACGCTCTGCGAGGACTGACGTCTCTGAAGGAATTGAATCTGGCGAGGAACAATATCTCGCGGATGGACGATCAGGCGTTCAAATACACCAGCGAATTGGAAACGTTGAATCTCAGCAACAACTCGATCACAAGTCTGCCCGACGGTCTGCTGAGGAATCTCCATAAAATACGACATCTGATTCTAAGCAATAACTCGCTGTTAGAAGTACCAACGAGCAATTTGGCTCTGGCGCCGAGCCTCGAGCATTTGGATTTATCGGATAACTTGATAGAGGAACTCGCGCGGGACTCTTTGCCGTCATTACCCTCGCTGGTCTCTCTGAATCTGTCCAACAACGTCATCCGGAACATCGCCGATGTCGCGTTCGATCGTTTGCCGGATCTCTTGTATTTGGATTTATCTGGGAACAATCTGACGTCCGTGCCTACGGCCGCTCTGGCCAGACTGAGCGTGCTGACGAATCTCGTGTTGAGCACGAATCGGCTCGGGTCTCTGGACGCGGTGGCCTTTCGCAATCTTTTCGAGCTGAGAAATCTGGAGCTGAACGACTGCACGATCACGAGCGTGAACGCGCGGGCGTTCGCCGACAACGTGAACCTCGAGCGTATCTCGATGGACGGCAATCGCGAATTGAGCGAGCTGCCGGCCCGAGTTCTCTACGGAGCCCGTTACCTCAAGTGGGTCTCTTTGCGTCAGTGCAACCTGGCGACTCTGCAGCCGACGCAGTTCCCGGTTGACGGACTGTCGCATCTGCGAGTCGGTGGCAATCCTCTGGTGTGCAACTGTTCGGTGCACTGGCTGTGGAATGTTATACGCGCCGAGCAACGACGTAACGAGACGCGGCTCGAGCTGGACACCTACGACATTGTATGCATCGACGAGGAATTCGCCGGCAAGGCGTTAGTCGCGCTGTCCGAGGGCTCGCTGCGCTGTCGTCTGAGTCCGTTGTATCTGTCGCTGTCGGCGGCCGGTTGTCTGGCGGTGGCCGCGACCGTGCTCGCCCTGATCGCTCATCTGACCCGCGCCAAGCGAAAAAGACGCGCGCTGGCGTACGCCGCGCCGAACCGTCCCGAGTTCCTGGTCTACGTCGGCAGGGACAACAACGGGCTGGACAAGAACGCCGAGTCGTACAGCCGACGGCTGCTGGCCAGAAATAACGAGGACATTTCGTACGACTCGCCGCGCGGCAAGATGATGGCGGAGCGCAGTCCACAGCCCCAGGACACGAACATTTACGAGACGCCGCGTTACGCCCGGCCCGGACGTTACGACGAGCCGCCTTCGTACGGGAAACAGTTGGCGGAAGAAGGGGTGTACGCGGTGGCGGACGTAACCGATCTGCGTGACGAACCGCCGGAGGTGTTGTCGTTGTATCGCGGACACAGTCCCACCGTTCCTTCGAGATCGACGAACTCGTTGCGACGGCCGGACTACGGTTACGATTACGAGTACGATTACGATTACGAGTCGGCGGCGCAGCCGCCGCCACCGCTACCACCACCGATGTCCGAGAAACCGCACGTTGTCTTCGTATGAGAGGGGGAGGATTCGGAGAAAAGGAGTCGTAACACACAAGCGGTCCAGTTGTAGCGATAATCAGCGAGTCCAAGATGACGCAGGGGATGAAATAATCGTTAAGCTAACTTCGTATCACGGGCTTTTAACTGTCCAAAACATCTCGGGAAGAGCTTTGCCTTGACTCCCCGTCGGTGTCTCATCGGCGTTATCGCGCCGCGTGACAAGAACCAAATATGCACGCGACTGTAATGTGATGACGCCGAGAAACACGAAACCCACCCGCGTGTGTAAAAATTCCGACTCGTGAACGCATCGTAAAAATTGCACAACGTATAAACATTTCGCTTTGAAACGATTACAGTGTGTTGCCGCGTGTCTACCGAATGAATGTCTATGATTCTCTTTGTTTGTATGCACACGTATGCGTTATCCCTTTTCACATTCAGACAATCGGACACTCGTTTGCCGCTCCGGAGCGAAGATTATTCTTTCACGCTTGATACCAAACTCGGACCAGCTCTGTGGAGAGCCTCTACTGGCATATTGAAAAATACCAAATCCCAATTGCTCTTCGCGTCAAAGTACAAAAATGTTAGACTCGTTCGCTCTTATCTCGCGCTCGCTCTCTTTGGCAGTTCGAGAGATCTCTGCTCTTAAAAAAAAATATTCAATAACAAACTCGATATCTTCGTCATTCCCGAGAATCGTAGACATTCTTTTCGAGCTGTTATTGTACGTGCAACTACGGTGCTTTACGTTGTTACCGGACATTGCCCGGTGTAATCGCGTTTATTAAGGTCGAACGTTTGAGCAATAGATTGACAAATACGAGAAAAAAAGAGAGAAAAAGATAGGAAAAAATCACATCGGTCTTGTGAGACCTACGAGATTGACCTTGGTATGTAACATCGATTTTTCGACTTGCAAATGATCGATATCGTCATTTATAAAGGGAGAGGAGACAGAAGCGGATCATTCATCGAGATTCTATTGCTCAGGCGAGAATAATGCGTATCGTACAATTTCGTTCGTAAGAAATCAGGCAGATTACATGACACGACACGGCGGAAATTATTCCCTGGGACAAACAGAAGCAAACCGTGGACGAGTGAAAATGAAATGTCTTCCGAGATAGTTGTGTCGCTACTGTTACTAGAGAGAATGAGAGAGTGAGAGTATGAGAGAGAGAAAGAGAGAGAGAGAGAGAAAGAGAGCGCGCCAGAATGCATTCTCACTGAGGAACACAATCTGACTCGGAATGTAAATTGTGCGGGAGCGTAAGAGCACGTTATATTGGACGAGCCGTGGAGATCGAGAGCACGGGGGACCCGTATTTATTTTCGCGATTGCGCTAGTAGAAAATCTGTTGGCTCAGTGCGAATGCAGCGGCCCGATTTTGCCGGACGAGGCGAGTTTATTTCGTCGAGTCCGTTCGTGAAACGTAGTGGTAGTGACGAATCCGAATCAAAGCTGCGTCGCGTGTTAGTCGATTAAAGATCCTTGTAGAGTCTCTTCTAGTTACCTAGAGATTTAGTCTTCTGTCAAGTCCGTTCCACAGGCTGAGAAGGATCGAGAGTTTGCAACTCTCTCTCACGAGTATGTGTTAACCGTCGGCCCCACACGGCAATCGCCTGCGAACACCTACGGTTAAAAAAAAAAAAAAAATTAAGGAAAAGGCTCTTGTATTGTCGTCCGGATATGTATCTGAGTATCCGAGATATTTCTCGAAAGACACTCTCTCTCGGACTCGATTCGCTAATGTCCGTGTCCGAATAGGAATTGGAGTGTTCGGGAAATATATACGTATATACATATATATATATATATACATATTATAGTAACGCGATTATATTTAAATATATAAAGTTTTACAAGTAAAATTATTTGACTAATAAATATAGAGATGACGAATATAAACGATTGGATTTTTATATAGTAGTAGCTACACACATATAAAACTAATTTGAATACTTGTATTACCATAATAGTTACAAATGTGTATGCTCTAAGGTTGTTTTTTTTCTTTTTCGTTTTTGTTTTATAACATCCGGATCTACAAATCGAGCGAGTATCCGGATACTCGGGTAATAAAAGTTCGCACATTCAATCAGCGACGAGAAACAATATTAAATAAAAGAGCTGTGAATTGTTTGCCGAAACAAATATTGCGTTTACGCGTTTCTCCACACGCTTAAAGGGAGCAAATTACGTTTTACGCAGGTCGCAAATCCGACCTTTTTCCTCTCTTTTGCGACCGAGAAGAGAAGAATCTCACGCTCGTACGAAAAAGATTGTTGTAAAAATTGAAGCAATAATAGTTATGCCCTTTTACGATGTAAGCACACGTTATTACACCGAAATACAGGTAATTTAAGAATAACACAAGACACACGTTTATACAAAGAGCATATATAAGCGAATATATATACAAAAATACAAATATAAATATATTTATTTATTTAATTTATGATATTAAGTTTTAAAACCAAAAATGTTACGTTTTGTATATAAAAATATACTGAATGCAATGCGTTTCCTTTATATATATATATGAAAATCACAGACTCTCGTACTTGTGTGATTTGTCATAACGATTCTCCCAAGTGACATGATAAGACACTTTGTGTATCCCCGCACGTATGCACATCCCTGATATCATGGAATGACAATGAGAAAGGTCTTCGCACGAATTCGCGATTACGATCCTGAAATATTTGTTCGTATATTTTTGGCGTACGTCTCGAAACGCGTCTCAAACGAAACCCAAACAGAAAATGCAAAACCTCCTAATTGGATCCGCTTGTGAGACAATTTTGCGAATCATCAGTTCAAGTCGCAATCTGGAAATTGAGTCTACTTAGTGAATCGCATTTGTTATTTTTGCAATGTCGCTAGAAATATCAGATTTGAAAAAAAAAGTTTGTCCTCTCCCCTTATCCTCTTTCTTGCTCGGTTAACTGAGATTTCTCGGTGGCACTTCGCTCGACTCGTTAGTCACGGTAGTTAGTCATGCTATGTGCATCTTGTCTAGAGAACAACCAACAGGAAGATGTGAGAGGAACAGAGGAGAGGCTTGCAAAGGGGGTCGACGGGACTGGCGTTCTCTGAGAGGGGTGAAAGTCTCACAGACGTCGTATTGTTCTTTTTTTTTACTCTCGTCTTTCTCTTCCTTTTCTCAATCGTCGCATCCCCTTTCCTACGGGAACCTCGCTTCGTGGATTCGGATGCGTTTGAGACGTACTTTCGAACTGCTCGACGGCTATTTTTGTATATATACATACACAGCCCGTGTAATGTCGAATGTATAGCATAGTCGGCGTTACAGAATGGTTGAGATACCTTTAATTTTCACGTGGGGAATGCCTCTATATTGCATATACATACATAACATTTTTTATACATAAGTATTTTATATACAATAATATTTTATACTTAATATATATAATATAACAGGTTATATATAGTATATTAAAATATTAATATATAATATATTATACATACACACACACACACACACCTACACGCACGCAATTTCGGCCAATGAATTATTTATACAATACAGTGCTATTAATCTGAATTTCCATCACGCGAGCTGGATTTAAAACATCCAGTGATGTAATTTCGTCGGAATAGAAATTTTATTACCGCACACACGTAAAAAGTCGCGCGCGTATTTTTTTCTTTCTCGCGCGATCCCATTACCAAACCCAACTGAATGTGATATATTGAACGCGTTACTCTCTTTCCAGAGTAAGCGATTCGGAGCGCATCAATATTAGCAAGTCAAATGTTTTCCATCTTTCAAAAGACTTATATAATAGTATAGTACTTGAGAATAATAACCAATCGTATCACATTATAAATCTTGGACTCGATCGCATATGATCAAACATGTTCAGCATCACATTGTAGATGCCACCTTCTTTTTCAGCAATAAAATCTAGTTGTTGATACTCTCATAGACTTCTCTCTCTCTCTTTCTCTCTCTCTCTCTTTAATAATTTTTTTCCTCTCATGTGTAACTATATATGTTGTCTATATTATGTAAAAAAATATCTGAACCATTCCGACGTCGATAAATCATGTCTCCTCACGTGCGCAAATGTCTATGTGTATGTGTTTGTTTTCTCCATGTATATGTGTGTACATCTCGACGCCGGTTGCATAAGAAAAATTATGAATTACTATCAAAATGTTCGAATAATCGAACAACTTGTTCGAAATTGGAATGATAATATCGCGCGTTGCGCATTACCATGAAGATAAATTGAATATAAAAAACCTTTAATAGTCTTTTTCTTTTTACACCCGTTTATGAAACCGGCATGTATACATTTATCAGCTCGTTTTACCCTATTTTCGTCCTCGTTCAATGCCTATGTATTTCCGAATGCTAACGTTCTTTTATCTTAAAATAAAAAGACTAAAGTACTTTGTGTTTGCCGATACGCAATATATCTTTGTCATTTTTTTGTGTACTTTACTTCTTCCATATATCAAATCGTGACGATACCACCTCATAAATAAGCGCAGATTAATAACCAGATAGACGTGTTCGTGCGAAATACTAACATTTTGTGTTCTTGTGCGGAAGATCGAATTTATTTGTTGAATATGTAAAAAATTCATTTCTAAAATGATCATTTTATAACTCTTTACTCTTAATTATTGCTAAATAAAAAAAATAAAAACTTAAAAAATAAAAAATTTGAAAAGCAAACATCTTTATTCTTTTCTAGATTAATATAGAAACAATCCAATATTAACATATGTAAAAAAACAATGAATAAAAATTTACTAGACGTAAGTGACTTGCATCTTTTACCATTTTGACGTAGAAATAAGAAAAAAAATAAAAATTAATATATTTAATTGTTAATAAGCGATTAACGGTTTTTTTTATATTTGTACAGATATTTGTGTAAAACTCTACATGTGAAATACATAAACTATGAAACTGAACTATTTACAGTTTGTATGTATTTTTACATACACGCGCTACATATATGTTGCATATGCATATATATATATATATATATTGCGTGTGTGTAGCAGTTACATGTAGAATATAATTGTTCTTGCAATATCTAATACATGTTTATTCACGCATTTCTGTATTCGAATGTAAAAATTACAGGTAAAGTTCGAAATCTACTCTAGCAGCATTATAAAATTGATTTTGTTGTCCAGTTCTTCTGACCCAAGCACCATTTTTGAAATATCCCTCTTTTGACCATGCATGCATTTGTTCACTAGTATGAGGACCATATATTTCTGCATCTTCATTCTGTGACCATTTTAGCTCCCATGTTACACTCTCTTTCACGTTGGATGTGTCTTCGCTAGTTTCCACTGTTTCACCTGAATGTGTATATGTCATGCACATCATATAAAATATACACAATAAAAAAATCAATATTTTTGTGTAAGTATATGTGACAAAATACAATATTTGATACATCGTCATGTTGATCAATATTTGATACTGAAAAAATTAATATATTACATACCACTGTTGATGTCATCTAGTTTCGCTTTTTCTTTTTCGTCAAAATCGTCAGCATACATATCCAACTCTGCTTCTTGTTTTGAAGGATGTGCATGTTTATCGGCTTGTTCAACCTAAAAGGTAAATTTCTCGATCAAATTATCACGTATACTTACATATTATCTCTTTCACGTATTTATTACCTTCTTTTTTATTTGCTCATAAGTTTCTTGATATATATCCATATTACCAGTACGTGTTAATAATTCATTTGCTGCCTCTGTCAATTTTGTTATACTAACAGCCTTTGGATCTTCTTCCTTAAATGTTGTAGATTCCTTTTTCTTTTTCCATCTTTCAGCTGTAGTTAACTTTTTTTTCTCTTTACCTGGATTGTTATAATTCGCATTTACTTTTCTTAGTTACTCAAATACTAAATGTATTAGTAATTGCTATACCAAGTCTGCACAAGGTTTTAGAAACAGTTTCGCCAGGCTTAAGATATTCTAACATTGTTTTGTATAATGGAATGGGATCAAACGTAACATCTCCATCGTCGTCACTATCACTATCTGCTAATCCATGATCTTTATTTGATTTAATAGGCTCTTGAGTTGTAGAACTAGGTTTGATCTTGCAAAAACAGGATATGTTAATATTTTATACACGTCCAAGAAAAAAGTATATATTAGCAAAAGTATAATACTTGTTTCAAAATATTAAAATAAATTTTATTTAAATATAAATTTATATGAAATATAAGGGTAAGATATTTTAAAGATGTTTTTATATGTTTTTTATTACATAGATAAAATATTAATTTTAACTAGATAAATTAACTAATTTTCAAAAAGATTATTATAATTGATTTTCTTTACCTGAACCCAGTTTATGTTATCCAACCAGTTATCTCTTATTTGTTTCTCTTTTTTCCAAAGATAATGGCCATCTTTGTCAAAATATCCTTCTTCCAACTCTTCTTTCATGTTAAAAGCTGTAAATCCTACGTTTGTTTCAGGCGCTGAAGGTCCATCTTCTGCACCTATTTGTAAAAATATACATAACACATCTTAATATTGTTTGTTATACGTATAATTTTTTGTTTTTAGTTTTTGATGGTTTTGAAAAGTGATTTAAATATACAAGAACTGTCTCTCACAGTAACAAATACATTTAATAGCAATATATTTATGCACCAAAATATACATATATAAATTTAGATACCTTCAAATTCCTCTTCATTCATTACATTATAAGCATCTTCATTTATTTCATCATCATCTTCATCAGAGTCCAATGAGTTTTTAAGTGGTTGCTTAAGTCCATCTTCCATATCTTCTAACTTACGTTTTGACATGTTTTTTGGATAAATGGAGTTTTTACTAGACAAGATTCTGTGTAATTAACTTTGTTGTAATATTTCTTTTTAAATGCTTGACAACCTGCCGTAAGCTTTTAAAAATGCAAAACGCCACTATCACATTCTGTATAAAAAGAGAGGTTATATATATTATCATAGCACTTCTTATTTGTATATAAGTATACAAGAGAATTTTGTATATATTACAAATCCAATACTTACAACAGTTTGAAGACTATTTCTTAATATACAATATTATATGATATTTTTTCTAAATAAATTTATATGTACAAAAGTTTTTCATAGCAAAGTAATCATACGAAGCATACGAATTTACTATTAACTGCTTCCACCTTTCAACCAACTGCTTCCAATTAAAAATGTTTCCTGAGCGTTCCGAAACCCCTACCTGTTAGATAAAGTTGACTGACCAATCAGAATGGAAAGAACAGATATCTCTGTATTCTGATTAGTCGACCAAACCTTATTTTATTCGATGAGTAGAGTTTTGGAACGCAGCTCGAGTTTCCTGAAGAGGGTTAATCAATCATGAATTAAGTATTATTAATTATATAAATTATTTGTAGTCCGATCTCTTGTATTTTGTATAAAATGTTAGGCCGTTTTAGTTTCAAGATAAACGTAAGATAAAAATCTTAAATAAGATTTGACTATGAATAATTCAAGTCTAACCAGCCTGTGTCATCAAATAATGACAGTATCAAATGGCTTGAGGGTTAAGTAAATAAACAATTAATAAATACACAATAACTTTAAGTCTCAATCAAAATGCAAGTTAAAGTTGAGATTAAAATTTGATCAATCAGAGAAAAATCTACTAAAAAGAGTTGCTTTTTTTGGTTCTAATTGAGTAAATTTCAATTCAATTCTAATCTGTAATTAAATATTTGGTTAATTGCATGGAACATTGTTACTGTTAAGTTTTAGATAGCCTCTCTACTTGAGTAAAAATAAAAGAACAAGAATAAATTAAACTAAATTTGATGTCAAACAAGTTTTAAAGAATGACAATTTACAAGTGAAATAAATAACAGTTTATTGGGAATAAAACTAATTGGTTATTAATATATATATACAGGGTGTCTGGTAATGACCGTATAACCGCTTGTAGGCAGGTAGAAGGGGTTATTCTGAGTCGAAAAGTCCTGAACCA